>JAMKCH010015133.1:0-24581 GCA_023653785.1 Ophioderma brevispina | reverse complement strand
CCTTTACTTGAGCATAGAGTTGCACACTGTAAATACTTGCCTCAATGGTATGCCTTCGCCATCCACCATAGAAAATGCACACAAGGCCGTTGACTTTCAAGCTAAAATTTCTGGACGTTGAGTGTAAAAAACTGCCTCCAAACGGACAAATTACACCCCGATTTGGGGAGATCGCTCTATAGTCCTGATCGGGCTGAACGGCTTCTCCCCTACCCATTTCCAAAATTTCGTCACCATTTACGAAAGAAATGTAGCCCCTGATATACAAAAATCACACACAAAATGGGAACTACAATCCTCGTGCGTCATAGCTATAACCCTGGTGCTCAGCAAAAGGGTTAAAAAAACTTACCTTGTTAATCAGTGATTTGAGAAAAATTTTAAGCGGGTGTTTTAGATAAATTTGTGAATTTGCGTATCAAAGGTTTTAGTTGGCCTAAACACTACAAGCCCCAGAACACCAGGACATTTAAAGGGGTCGTGAATCTTGGCTACACAACGTAATGTATATTAGATGCATGGAGCAACGGGCGGTGGGCCATCTTGGTCTACGAACACAATACCCCCATTCCAGAGACACGGTGTACAAAGTTGTATCCCGGGTGCACGTTTTAGGAATTGCATCACATACTCGCAAATACAATGAGCTCACTGAATTGGCTTGAGTCTGTATAGTCTTTTATGTCGCTACCCACAGTCGTAACCAGCATTTCAAGGAACAATTTTGTATAAATGACAGGCTCTTAACCACTGCTTGGGCTCTTTTTGGAGGACCAATATGGACATAGTGCTCCAATGCCAAAGCAGGTTTCAAATCACGTGTATAGAGATCAGTGTTTGAAAACCACTAATGCGCGGTTCAGCAATTCAAGTACTTTTCAATGTACGAGTAGCGCTTCTTTGTTGATGTCGAGTTTCACTTTTATTTTAAAAACTTTATTTTCAGAATCCCAGATTTATTATAAAAAGTACACCAAATGTATGACATTTTGATAACTTATATATTTTAAAGGGAAAACGTTAAATTAAACCTGTGTTTTTAATTTCAATGTTAAACGTAAACGCGATAGTCTTTCATACAGCCAGAATTGATACCACCGAATATTATCTTTCAATTGTTGTTGTGAAAGACCTACCTTTCCCCGGACCCGTGCTAGACACATTCACAGGTCTACACACAGGGACCCTTTGGCGATTATAACGATTGGAATTCTGACCTCCCGTCGGCAACGTGGGGGCACATGAGCTGATATCGGGTGGCAGTTTCATTTGATAAGCGGCCTATCGCGGCGGACACTCTGGCTAGAAAATCTAGGGTTTTCTGCGTCAAAACTGACTCGGTCTCGCTAGTTTAGAAAAAATTGTCAAGGTTGAATGGCCTCTAAAACAATGGAACCACTGAAGTGAATGGGGTCGAAGTGTAGGTACCGTGTAGACAGAGGAAATCGTCATTAAATTACATGAAGTGGAGCAACCCCTCACAAGTAGAAAAATCTAGTGGTAATCATGGAGTACTTTTTATGAGAAGGAATTCCACTTGTTCTCCTTTTACAAGTTTTCGTTTTCAGGAAATGCAGTCTAACTACCACGTCTGCTGACATAAAAATGATAAATCATCCAAAATTCACAGCCTTGAAACCGCATATAGCGCTGGTTCCCTGAAGCGGCTCTATTCATAAAACTTTAAGTTACTTAACTAGGACTTAAGTAAGTTTGAATCTTCTTAAATTACGGATTCTACGTTAAGTTTACGAGAATCGTAGATTCTATTTTCTAAAGCAAGTTTAAAAGAATAATTCTACTTACCTGGTACTCAATTCTCTAATACTTTAATTAGTGGTCTGGGGTAGACTTAAGTATTCATTCTTAAAGATCACATGTAAATTTGGGCGCGAATTACTCAAAACAATTCTTAAGTACTGTAACTCTTGCCAATTTTTGATGCTTTTTTTACAGAATTAAACCATCCCAATTTTGTTTTCAATTTTGTGGAAGTATTTCCATAAGTGGTCCATCTCATTATGTCTGAATATTCTTGTATACCATTACATCCCTTAAGGGATTATCAGCGATAATGCGCAAGGAATCGAAAAATGTTGAAATCATTTTAGTCTTCCGCCTCAAGAGGATGATGGAAAGACTATTATTTTAGTGGCTGTCCGCTTGGAGGTCGGAACATGCCGGCCAGCAATTGTTTTCCCACTGTTGCCAACATTACCTTTGTTCCGCATTATACTGACTATTCGGCTAATTGCATGTACGGGGCGAGCTCTCAAGTTCGGATAAATGGGCGTTTTGAGTTCCCCGGAAAATGCCCGGAGTAACCAACTGTTTTTTAACTTTGGTGCGAATTTTAACTGGCAACACTACACTGACTTAGCAAATTGGTGCCACCACAGGGCACCCAACTCCCCCGCCATGGGTGATTGCACCAAATTGTTTTTACTTATACTCATAGGGATAAGTGTGGTAAAATTCCATATACTCTTTAATGTTGAACAAACCACCAAATTAGTGACAAAATGAAGTATTTGAGAAATTTGTCATATACCGTCTTCCCGCAATAGACAGACAGCGACGGCAATCTCAAAAGCTGCAACCTAAAACATCCGATTGGTGGTTTACACCATACATAATAAACAAGACAATAATGTTTTGTGTTTGAATGTCAAACTGTAGTGATTTTTTTTTTTTTCATGGTGCCCATATCACGCTGGAAATCTTTGATATTCACCGGGAAAGCTTTTTTTTTTGGATTTCAAGTCGAATTTTGATTCGCACTTATAGAAATTACAGCAATCAATAAAAGTACTGGCCTTGTCTTTATACACGTATTTCAAAACCAACCACTTGCAGGTTCTGTTACGCATAATCATGCCAGTAACAAAAAATATAAAACTAAATTTTGAATGATTTTTCGATGTTTCGGATTAGCAAATCGCTGCTATCACTTAACCCCGGCTACCCTGAGCCATTTTGTTTGTTAACAAAATTCCCGAGGGGGGTGTGGTTACCACCCCCTGTGATTTTCGTTTACTGACATCAGAAATTCCTTAATTTTTGGTTACCAAAGGATAGCTTTAGTTTCTTCCTATTCCATTGGTACCAAAAAATGTCCAAACATCCCCATTATGACGTCACTATGACGTCATATTTTTGGGAAAGTCCAAATACTGATATAGGGTGGAAATGGTATATTTCGCAATTTTCCGACTCAACAACCTTATTATAGCACTAAAATGCTCTCAATTATATATAACTAATCATTTCCATCAAAATATAGTCAAAAACCGCTCTGAAAATCGGTATTCCAAGCTTTATGCGACAATTGAATTTTCCCTCCCCACTATGTATGTCTTATGGAAATTGCAGTTTTTGCTGACATGCGAACTTTAATGATGTCAGTGATAACATAATGCTAGGCTGTTGGTACTCATTTTTGGTATCACAATGAAAGAGGACCATAGCTCGTTATTGGTACTAAATTCAAGTGTCCGTGATATTCTTGTGTTGTGCTAGCATGTTTGTACTCCTTCTGACAAAGGGGGGGTTGCCACCCCCCCCCCATCTTTCTATCACTGTTGGGAATCACCCTGTGTCTTACCTATAACCACGGGGGGATGTTTTTGATGAAATGAGCGCACAGTTAATTGCAATTACATGTGACTATTTGATTTGCCCAAAAAAGGGGGGTTTTAGCACTCCGTTGAAAAAACCTGAAGGAGTCGTAACCACCCTCCCCACCAACCCCCCCCCCCATTCGGTCATCTATATATATAGCCAGTAGACGAGGGTTAAAAGGGATAAAGATTTTTATCTTGAATGAGTAAATGACCTTGATCCATCTATAAAGGTCACGCACAAATTTTCAATCCTAGCTGTTCGAATAGGATATAAAACATGAATGTGTAGAGTCCCTTGTCTACATAATGTAAATTAATATTGATTGACGCATAAGGCAGATTTTGATTACAACTCCAGCAACTCTTGCCCTTAAAGTTTAGTCCGGCATATGGGTGGAAAACGGATCAGAACCCCAGACACAAAGCTATCACCTGATGAAGGTTATTAATATCTTATCATAATAGGCCTACATTTCACAAATAAGTTTTTGATGTGGTTGTTTTTACGACTACTTTAACATGTACGCAAGGTGGTTTTATCCCCAACATACCTTGCATCAACACTCTTAAATATTTTTACGCTTCGAGTGGTTAAAGTTTTTAATAATTTGGATGTTAAAAAGGAACAACCCTTCCAGCTGAGTAAACTTTACTCAACTTGATGACTAAAAGCTTTTTAACTCATCTAAAGTGCGAAAATCAACATTGGATCAAATTTTACTTCACCCTGGCTGATTAAAAGTTTAATCAACCAGGAAGGGTTGTTCCCTTTTTACTCGACTCCACAGCAGGTGTAAACTTAATCATGCTGTTGAGATTACAAATTACTCTCCTTGATATACTGTTAATCAACAGCAGAGCAAAAACACATTTTACTCACCCTGTTGAGTAAAGTTTACTCTGCATGGGTCAATTTTTTTTACTTCAACGCATGCAGTTTCTGTTGAAATAAAATCCACTGCATGCCAGACACATAGCATTTCCAGTTGGAATCTATTTATTGAACCTGTTATTGATTCATTTGTAAAAATGATAATCATTGACAAAAGCACATTGCCTTAATGCATTTTTGACTTCACAACAACCTGTCAGAAGGGTCAGTTACCTTGATATTTAAACGCATCACCTCCTAGACCCAAAGAATGAACGTGCAAAAATCTATAAATGCCGGGGGAAAATGCACATTATCCAAGATGGCAGCCAAGTTCACCTTGTATGCATATCACATTTTGGTTAGTTTTTATCTGGTTTAGTCTTAATTGTGAATTAGGGGTCATTCATAGTATTATGGGTATGAACGCTTGTTTAATGCCCGAGGGTATTACCGTACTTTTTTTTTAAACTAACTATTACTTACAAATTAATCATTAATTACATAATTCAGTCTGAAATGGCATGATTTTTGACCACTTTTTCGGCATTCATCACGGTCAGCCATGCACTAACGGTTATTTATACATGGTCACGCGACGCGTCTTGACGCAATCGCGTACGCTGATACATACGAGGTATACATGAATTGGTGTTTATATTGTGAGGTCAACACATCCATTTCTGTCTGGAAGTTGCATGAATTTCGACTTTCATTTTCTTAAAATGGCCATTTTATTTGAGGAAGGGCGCTTTACACAAAAAGTGGATTCCGTGCAACATCACAAATGACAATTTGGCAAATTCCATGAAAAGAGGACTACCATGATTTACTCAAGAGTTTAACCTATATCAATAAACATGCCCACGGCGATAATGCCAAAGAAGTGTGTTCCCACTGAAAATGCCAGACCTGTGCAACAAACTTTTGGAACACTCGGATTTATGTGATTCATAAAATAAATTCCCGCCCCGCCGAATGTTGTGCCGAACATTTGTGCTCGCTAAACAATAAAATGCAACTCCATGGGATCAAGGCTACAATATGAACCCACCCATCCCTCGACACTCCACCGCCCCCTCCCCGACACCCCCCGTCCTCCTCCCCGACACGCCGCCCGTCTCCGTCCCGACTAACCGCCCATCCCTTCCCCGACACCGCCCTCACCACTCCCCTCCCCCAGCACCCCATCCTCCCCACACCCCCCCCCTCCCCCTCGCCGAGACACCCATCCCCTCCCCCTCGCCGAGCAAGAACCCCCCCCTCCCTTGCAATCCAATGTAAACCATTTTAGCGATAACAGCATTATGGCATATTTAATTTGCTCATTTGCAATACTGAGCCGCAATTACCACACTTTCAAATGGCAAAAGAAGATGCGCACAATAACGAGCCTTTCATACAGTGAAGGAATTTGCGTATCCGATGACATTTCAAAATAGAGCGATTACGCCAATTTTTTCAATAATTAGCTCATTGCATTTGTACATTTTGCCCGAAATAAGTCCAAAATCTAATCAGATCGAAAACTCTTCAGCCCGCCTCCTTCCACAAGTTACATCATTATATGCTTTAAAGACTCCATAACTTTTATACAAGCCTTGCGAGGAAAATTTTTCCTTAAATTATGCAAATTTAGATACTTAATTAGCATTTGTTACCCCCAAATCTAATCAGGTTTGAGAACTCATCAACCCGCTTCTTTCCAACCAAGTTAAATCATTGTAGCCTTTACGAACTCACAGATAACTCGTCACAAAAGAAGGGGTTACTTTTTATCACGAACGTATAGGACGACGGACGGACAGACGACCGTGACGCTGCTCATTTCTAGTCCCGTTTTTCTAAAATCGTTCAGCGGGGCCAAATAAAAGCACTCAGGTCATTTGAGTTGATGCCATGACTAAAGGTCAACAGAGATTTTCGAGGCACCCATCAAATATGTGTCATATTTTTGTACCATTGTATTTTCGTACAGAAATGCCTTAAGATAGAAAAAGGTGATTTTGATTTGTATTTCAATGTAAAACATAGGCTGAATTTTGTATTGCTCCTATACGAATTAAAATTCACAATTGTGGTACCAAAGAAACAGTGCTGCTTAACTCCTTTCAGATGGGATATTTTTGATGAAAGCTTTACAATCAGGGGGCAAGGGGTGCAAATCAGAACTTTCAATTTTTTTTAGGGACCTTGATATGTTAAATCTCTTGTTGCACCTAACAATTCAAGGTATACAGCTCAACTTCTGAGTAAATCATAGTTTTTAGTCTTTCGTTTACCCTAATTGGTTAAAAGTAGCTTCATGTTAACGTCCTATTATCAGTGATCCTCCCACGGTCAAAATATTCAAATTTCAGTAAGTCATCCCCAAAAGTGAAGGATAAGTTTGTAGAATTTTGTGCAAGTTTTTTTTTTTTTTTTCCAATGCGAAAATGCCAAAAAAAGGAAGACAACAACTGTTTCAAACTTGCAGATGATCTCCATTCAATTACCGTTTTAGAAATATCCAGGGACTAAAGACTCATATTATATTTTTTTGTCTTTGTTTCAGCATTATAACTTGCTGGGTATGCATGTACGCATACTAAATACCATAACCATACTGTGAAGACTACTGAGTAAATCAGGGCCATCAGTTCGCATGACCCCAGGTACATATACTCTTTGGCACTTGGTCCCGATTTAACTTAAACATCTTTCAAACACACACAAGGTGGACATGGTGCGTTAGTTCCGTACCAGATTGATGATGAATTCATCAGGGTCACGCGAAACCTCAGAGGTGTCAGGTGATTCGGAACTGTAAATGGCAAAATGGAAGCTAATAATGACCAGGGAATATGCATTTCACATAGCTTTTATGGATATTTTAATGCTGCTGTCAGTAGTGTATCTGCATTATAATAGCAATGTATGATGACATATTGTCAGTTTCTGTCAAAGGACGCAAACCGTTGAAAGCGCTTCAAATGCCCATGGTGGTCAGCAAGATTACAACTTACAATTCCCAAAACAAATGTTATTTTCAACTTGAGGGAGATGTAGATTTCAGTCACATTCACACCTCCAATTGTCCCCGACCCTACTGCCAGGCAGGTTAGAAGAATTACATGACCGTGGGCCACATACCTAATTTGACCGCAAAAAAGCTGAATTTGCCTAAAATTGCTTCAATTTTCAGCTAGATATTGTTTGTTAGGGTTCTGCTTGAATGAGCATTGTAAAGCAGAATTCAGAAGTGTCATCAACCGATCTATTAAAAATATTTCATTTCAGGCCAAAAACAGACAAAAAAAAAAATAAAAAAAAATACATGACATCTCTTTTTTCTTTCTGCATGTAAAAATGGCCTTTGCTTCAAATTCAATAGTCCGTGCTTGGCAGGCCGCGTATCAAGATCTCTGAGAAAACCTAGTATTTAAAGAGACATGAGGAGATTTCCACAAAGCAGCGCCCCAATTTTTCCTCGAAACCTAGTGTTTTTACCTATTTGGAATGCTTCCCATGTATTATATCACACCTGAAGTGAATAATCCGAATACGCCTTCTTTATGTAATAAGATGATGATTTAGTAGTTTGTCGTGCACGACAGAAAGTCAAAGCAATGTTTTCTATGGGGAACGATTACGATAGCCGCACAGCAAAGTTCAAAACAAGGTTTGCGGTTTTCTTTTTGCACTGTTTTGGTCCAATAAACCTTCCAACATTCTCGGTAGGTGGTCGAACAACCGATCCAGTGGAACTTGAGAGAAATTTCCATAATCCTAAAAAAATCTCCTCCTGTCAACTTAGTAACCAGTCACATGATAGCGAAGAAATGAGTTGCTTGATGGCGTGAAAAAGTCCTTTTGAAAGTCATTTTCCATTTTTCATGGAGATTTTTTTACTGCCATTTTGAATTGGTGCACACGATTTCATTTATCCTCTTATGTGGTCGTGCTGATGTACCCCATAAATTTTTTTGGTAAAAAATTCCAATGGGCAAAGTGGTTTTTTCAGATGGGTCCACATGGACTAATGGAAGTATGCCAAGACTTTATACACTTAAGTTTTAAGATGCATTCGTGATTCCAGTATCTTCTGTTTTATTCGTGTTCCCCTAGATATCCTTTAGAATCTTATTCACAACTTTTTCTTTGATCCCAGACCTTGCGGTTTTGTGTTTAATGAGAAATGTTTGTTTCCACGGTCCCCAGACCGGCCACCATGTGAATAATTTCTGTCCATTTACCGGACAGAAAATGGCAAACTTTCAAAATTTTTTACAGATATGACCAAATTTGCAGCTAGGATTGTACACATGGGTACTAAAATTTATGTCGACATTCAGATGATTTAAAAATCTCAATTTTTTTTTTTTTATGGAGGGGGGTGTGGATCACGAAATGACCCTTAAATATTACAAATTTACAATACTCAATGTTGTTCAGATCATGTGGAAAATGAGCACTATCTATTGGTGCGACACTGTAATGCATGACCAAAGCCGTTTTTAATTTAACTATCTTTCATCAACGATAAAATACAACTTACTTATCTAACTACTTAATTGTCCCAACTACTAATAATATCAGCCTAAAATGGCCGAGTGTCATAGGAAGCACACATACGTGTTCCCCTGATGTAACGAAGTCAATTATAGTATTTGTTGCTTTTCAAATGTCGGACGTTTTCCCCGCACAGGAATAACTTGCGGAAAATCATTAACGCAAAGAAATCATGGGTGTTCTGGCTGGAACTAGCTGAAAGTCATCAGAAGCAACTATTTTCAACGTCTT
This sequence comes from Ophioderma brevispina, assembly GCA_023653785.1. Taxonomy (NCBI): domain Eukaryota; kingdom Metazoa; phylum Echinodermata; class Ophiuroidea; order Amphilepidida; family Ophiodermatidae; genus Ophioderma; species Ophioderma brevispina. Next base: position 15,305 of record JAMKCH010015133.1, on the reverse strand, counting down.
CTTGCCAGGAAACGGCCTAAAGTCAATCAAAAGCAATGAGCGGAATGTACGCCGGGTGTGCAAATTTGACATTGACACATCTGCTAAATTCAGAGGGCCAACGTAAGTCGACATCGGGAGAACCCAGTGTACTTCGGGGCGGTGCAAATGGTGGGGGATCCAAGAATGGCGAACAGTAAAATTTGTGTTTACCCGGCATGGACGTCTCAAATCCTTCTGCTGGGAAAGGGGCCGAAAGTCATCAGAAGCAAGCAATGGGGAGTTTTACGGGAAACGCCGAGAGAATCATTGCAGGTAAAATAATAGTTCTTGACGTCTCCGGAGTCAATAACTCCAATAGCTTGAAGGCACCTTGATTGCTGTTCAATGACTCTCGGATGGAATAGGGTAAAATACGGCAAGTCGAACTTGTATTTGTTCACGATGCCGTAAAGTATGTCCTCGCCGTATGTTGTGATCACCAATAAGCTTAAAAAACACCAGATCACCACCTTAATTCAGCTCCAGACAGAATTGTCACAGAATTTGCTATTGTAGGGAACCGTCTCCACCCAGTGCATATATTTGTGGATGAGGGAGAGAACACCTCGTGCTGCAAAAACACGAAGGCAGTTGACTTGTGCTACAAAGCTCTTCCAGGAAACAATCGATGTCCAAAAGTTGAGAGGACATGGAAGCATTTTTGTCATTTCCATTGTGGTATTACAATTTCGCTCACCATTAGTTGCCTGAAATGAACAAACAAAAATCATACAGGAGTGAGAAAATGTTTGTATTTTCGTTGAATTTAACCTTACATATTATTTGCCCTGCTACACACTTTGTACCAATGGCATGAAGTAGAGTCGCTAAAAATGTTGGGCCATGCATCTACATGTAAAAATAATGCAGCAATTTCATGACAGTGGTGGCGCCAGACATTGTCTGTGGGGGAAAACGGAGGGACAAGTGAAATTTTTTTGGGAAAAGTGAACTTTTGGGAGGCAAAAATATCCCCAAATTTGAAGATTTAAACCAATTTTGGCCCCAATCGCTGCTTTTTTGCCAAGATATGGCAATTTTTTGGCCCCAAATTGCTGATTTTTGCTTAAATTTGTGATTTTTGGCCCCAAATTGCTATTTTTTGCCAAAAACCTGTATTTTTTTTCTTTCCAACCGGGGGCGGGTAACAAACTGGGGAGAGGGGGAACAACTGGTGGGAGAAAACAATTGGGGGGGGGGGGGGAATCCCCCCTGTCAACCCCTGGCGCCTCCACTTGTTTCATTGACAACAGAGTTGAAGGTGGTGACCTAATCAATGCCATCCTTTTCCCACTTCACCCCATGAAATTTGTAGAATTTCACATTACAAGAAAGCTCATTTTTTTGTCATAATTCTTGAATTTTATGTTTTTAAATGAAATAAAACTATTTATTATGAAGAGCACTATATCACACCGCAAGACATGCCGGAATGTTAGGCATTAAGGAATTGATTGCTATTATTGTGGGCCCTGTAGCCCAAGAAGCTTCCATGCATTTTTGGGAACGGATTTGCGTAGCAAAATCCGGCTTAATGAATGGCAATGTCTGATGTACGGATGTAATGTATTAAGGATGTAGTGTGTGTTTTCTGGACACAAAAAGTAACATTTGGCCATAACTGTTTTTTCCAGATCAGCTAGGGTAACCCAATCGTAGATATATTGTAGGATGCACAGCCCCTACTAACCATGTAATTCATTCCCCCAGGGGGTGGGAGAATTGTCAAAAAGGTCCAACATTTCACCAAAAAGGTAACATTTTGCCATAAACTTGTTTTTTTTCCAGATGAAGCTAGAGTACCTAAACTTAGATTATGTATAAGTGCACAAGCCTACTAACCATGTAATCCATTCCCCCCGTGTCCTCCCCTGGGTCTGACAGGGGGTGGGAAATTCAAACCAGTTCAACATTTCACACTAAGGTAACATTTTTGCCATAACTTTTTTCCAGATCACTAGAGTACCTAAACGTAGATATATTGTAGAAGGTCACAAGCCCCTACTAAACATTTAATCCATTCCCCAGGTCCCTCCCCTGGGCCTGACAGGGGGGTGGGGAAATGCAAAAAGGCCAACATTCAACCCAAAAGTAAACATTTTTTTGCCAATAACTTTTTTCAAGATGAGTCTAGAGTAGGCAAACTTAGGTATGTTGTAGGAGGGGACAACCCCCGACTAACCATGTAATTCATTCCCCCCGGGACCCGCCCCTAGGTTTACGGGTTGGGGACATGGTTAAAAAAGAGAAACATTATTCACACAAAAAAGTAAACATTTTTGCCATAACTTGTTCCAATTAGCTAAGAGTAGTTCAAACTTAAGTAGATTGAGGAGGGGACAACGCCCCTACTAACCTGTAATTCATTCTCCCATGGTCCTCCCCTGGGCAACAGGGGGTGGGGAAATGTCAAAAAGGTCAACATTTCCCAAAAAGTCAATTTTTTTTCTCGATGAGTGAAGCTTAGCCAAACCCATATAATTTTAGTCTATAGCCGGAAAGTGTTTAGACCTATCTTGATACCCTAGGCGACCGCCTAACTGCCGATATGGAGTTTTGTTTGAGGTTTTGGATCCAACAGTCCACTTAGCTTCAATTACTTTCCATGCAGGCAGACTGCTTATGGACTTTTTTGGGTCTCCACCTTCTTGCGTCAAGTTGTACATACATACACAATGTACACCCCATATTATTCAACGCCCCAGAGCTGCACATACCTAGGGAGAAAAAGCATCCGTCCATACCGCCATTGCGGTTTACAGATTTTTAAATTATATCTGTGCCTTGGTAGCAATATTTACAATTCATGCACCACTGGGCGAAATCAGGCAAAATTGCAATGGCTTGGCAAGCAAATATAGTGATGGTACCTGTATGTTAATTGGTGTAAAAATAAACCCGACATACCTTCACTTATTTCGATCAGATTCCCTGTCAATTCTCCTCCTATCACTCTTCCAGCGAGGTTGCCCTGTGATTTCTGCATACTTCTTCGTTCAGCACACCCTGCTGGTAATCAAATTAGCTTTATCTGGAAAGAGCACCTCAGTCTTTTCCACCTGTATACAATGCAAGACAATATAGAATACACAGTGAGCTCATGAAAGTTACTCCACCAAACTGTTTGGGAAGCACACCAAATAAACTATATAATATATATATATATATAATAGCATACCTGCCAACATCGAAACCCAAAAATCAGAATGCTGTGTCGCGAATGTGTGGTGTATATGCCTTTGAAAATTTTGTATCTGAAGCAGTTTTTGACAATTTTATCACAAATCGGATCCATATCTAGTTTGGCCTGTAAAAAAATGCTTACAAAGCCAAATTTGTGTATCCGCAGTTACTTCAACATGGTTAGCATTTTGCTATGCTAAACAGGGGAATTTGCACACTGCCATCAAGCCCCCCTGCGCTAGTTGGTTTTGGTTTTAATGATTGAACTATTGCTTAGCCATGTTGTTCGTAACACGCGGGTGTGCATACAGATTGTCCCAAACAGATTTTAAAATTTAACAACTACTTAGGCTTATACTGAGATGATCAGTTTGTTTGACAAAAACTAAAACAAGCTTACATCGACGCAGGAGGATGATCACTCACACTGTCGAGTGACAAAAAGACAACAAAGCATCTCAAGTACAGCGCTGATGTAAAGTAAAAATATCCCCAACTTACCCGTTACCGCGTTGCTACGGTGCATACCCCAAGTGTTCAATGTTGCCACAATTTTATTGCGAAAGAACTGTAGTTTGTGTAACTTTTAAACGTTTCTAGATGTGGTACGTGCCGCGTGATGTGCGCCAACCCGGAGGCACAAATAAGGTTTCTCGACAAGCGTCACACGATGGTCTGTAAATTGGTCTTGAGGCGTGGACTCTAACCGACAATCCATTTGCATTAGACCTGGTTTCACAAGGTTTTAGTGCCACAGTGTGAAAAAATCATATCGGAGCAAATTAACATTTTTAATTTTTTAAGATTCATTTCTGGGTGTGTAAAATTGCTCATACTAGATTATAATTGTTAATCAAAAACCCTGTATCATAACCTATTTTGCTACAAAATATTGATTTGTGGCCAATTTTGTCCTAAATCCGCAACTTTTCCGGGTGACAAAATTTTCACCTACCACTATTTTCAATTTGAATACTTACCGAGTGAATTGTTGAAAAGTTTAATCGTATGCCCAAGACATATTCCCCCAAGAATATAAAATTACATTTTTGCAAACTGCAAAATACTTGAGTAATTTTTTTTTCAAACTTGAAAGCAAGATGCAATTTCAGCAAATACCTAAGTGGGGAACTTGGCGCATTGCGCAACTACCCCAAAATGCAATTATTTTGGACGCATCCAACATGTTGCATTTTTTTACTTCAGATTTGGATTCTACCCAAATTTTAACCAATAAAACATTTTTTGTTTCATCTGATTCTGTTATAGCCCTTCACATTTTAACAAACTTTTGACAGTAAAACCCAAGTCGAATCTGAAACCATGTCATAATTACGATTGCGTGTGTTTGGCTTGCCTGAGAATTCTGACATTCAACTATAGTAGGCCTCAATTACAGTCTGGTTAAAAATTTGTTGGACAGGAATGAACGCAAGTGCGCTGGTGCGACTGAATCACAAGGAATTTTGGACCTCATTTTACATGCTTGACTTGGTCATAAAGTGTGCGCCAAACCTTGTTTCATTAGTAAGAGCTAGCTCAGAAGGTGTGCATATCTTTCTGTCCAATTATTTTTAATCCCACCACCTGCACTCATGCACTTAAGTGTCCAAAAACAGATTTTTAATGCAACGGATACTGTCCTATTTTTTGCAAAAGAGCCCAAGGAATTTGAGACTAGTTTATGTAAGTATGGCCTAGCCAGGCCTAGGCCGATTTAACAGGCTAAACCTTAGCTACTATACTTAGGCATATTTAGCATGCTAGCCCGGTGCTACAGTACTTCTAGCCTGTATGCCTAGTCCTAGCATAAAAGAGCTAAGACTACTTGGCAACTTAGGCTATGTGAGGTACAGTAGGCCTAGCCTAGAGACAACCATATACCTTGGGTCCCGACAAAAGGCCCTATCCTTATCCTAGCCCTAGCCCTGGTTTAAGCATATTTTTTTTAATACATGAGCCATGACTGAGACTCAGTACTGAGTCTTGAGTCTGTCAGTCTGAGACTGAGTGTGCCATGACATGCCCAAATTTATTAAATTTCCACAAAATAACAAAATAAGGGCCAGACACAAGTCAAGCTTAGACTAGTTATCTGGGCTATTTCCTATGGTACTCGCATTGCCGCAATACCCCAAATGCGTTATCTTGGAACGCATCCAACATTTTGCACTTTTACATCAGATTTGGCTTCTCTGTGTGTTTTATTGTTATAGCACTCACATTTTTACACTAGTTTTGGCAGTAAAACCTAAGTCAATCTGAAACCATGTCATAATTACATTCGTGTGTTCGGCTGCCTGAGAACTTCTGATAGGCGACTGTAACATTCAACTATGCATCACTTACGTCTGGTTAAAAATTTGTGACAGGAATGAACGCAAGTGTCTGGTGCTACATGATCACAAGAACTTTGGACCTCGTTTTTACGATGCTTGTCAAAGAGTGCGTAATTTTTATCCCACCTGAAGTGGCCCAAAATAATTTTTAATTATGCAAATTATACTGTCCTTATGTTTAGCAAAGAGCCCAAGGTCTAGCCTAAGTTAGTATGCCCTACAAGTGGGGTTAATAACTTACTTGCATGCTTGACAGGAGTACGCACACCTCACGGCTCATGTTTACGCAACAAGCTCCACGGAGTTTCGGCGCATTCTTCGACCAATTACCCATCGCGAAACGAGGCGCGATGTTCCTCCTGGCTCACGCAATCCACGCTCGCGTGTTACGCGTGTGTTCGATTTGATCAAACAAATTATATTATTCAGGACTGTAGGCTAGTAGTACTAGTCTAGGCATATGCTAGCCCGGTGCTACTGCCTAGCCTACCTGTAGGTTAGTCTAGGAGTATGCCTTAGCATAAAAGAGCTACGACTAAACTTAGGCTAGGTGAGGTTACGAGTTGCTAGCCTAGACATACTGGCCCAACAAAGCCTAGCATAGCATGACCTGGCATGCCTGGACTGGCATCTGTCTACCTGTGCCATGGAGGCATGAATGCCCAAATCTAAAATACCCACAAAATAACCAATATAAGGTCAGACAACAAAGTCAAGATAGTTATCTTTGGACTATTAAAAAAATATGGAGATGCAAGACTGTAAAATATACAGCAATTATGAGGTCTTTGATGCGGGTCTTGCCCCTATTAGCCTATCCATTCAGACATTTGATACATATGGAAATTATGATCCCTCCACATTGACACACTTACTGCCCCTAAAATTAATGTTTTCACTTGTTTTTTACGTAGATCAAACTCTCAACACTTAGTAATTTTCCTATTTTTGTGTCATTTACAAAAGGAAATTACAATAAATTGTTAAAAAATAGGATTTATGAGCAGTTTACTTACCATTTTTCTTTTCTCTGTGGTGAAAAAATGGCCGCCGAAATTTTTCTTCTCAGAGTGCATCAAGGTCAAAGGTCACATCAGGCTCTTCCAATAACATTGAGATAAGATTTCATAATTATTTACGAAGAATTATTCTTCTTATCCTAAGTAGAATCTTAAATCTTAGGTTAAGTAGAATTCTTAATAGATTCTTCTTAAGTTAATTTTAAGAAGAATACTTAAGATTCAATTAAGTAATATTTATGAAATAGAGCCCTCTCACCACATCACAAATGAGCCATTAAAGCGAAGCCGAGGCGCAGGAGGACACCAGCGTAGTAACAACAGGAGAGGGCGGCCGAGAAATCCCCAATTTAAGACGACGCATTGGTTTAACACGTTTAAAAGCGAAATCTTGACGAAAAAATTCTGATTATATATCTCAAAATGATACGCGTGAATCACATTTATCTGATAGGGATTTATTTAGCGTCACTATTTTCTGCAGAGTGATATAATTTAGAAGAGAGCATATTATTTTAGTTATGTGTTTATCGTTGAGTAGGGATCCTGGGTGGCGATGTGTTGAAGGGGGTGGGATTGTAAGCTTTACATAATGCTCAGAGAGTCAAAACAGCAACATGCAAGCTATTGTAAATGTTTAAAAAGAATACTAAAACTGCGTAGGGAAATTGTAGATGATGGGGAAAGGACCAGATGGTATTTTAAACAAATCCCATAGTGCATTGTGCCTATGTTTAATGTGTTGTAATGAAAGGTAGCAACTGTGGATTAAAAGTATTTGCAGGCTAAATGAGTGCAAGGACTCTATGCCTTTGACCTTTTATACCAAATATGACTTTGATGGGTCACATGACCTTGTTAGGTTGAAATGTTTACAAACTGGGCATTGTGGGATGCGATTCAATACCCGCACTATGTGGGAGGGAGCTATAACATGTAGTTCAGGACCCCTCCCATTTTCTTTAATTAATGAAATACAGCTTATCTGTGACGTAAGAGGGGATAAATTCAGGAGGGGTGATTCTGATTACCTTTGGGCTGGGTTGGGGGTCAGAGTGGGGTGGGGTAATGATGGGGGTGGGTGAGAAATAATTTAAGAAGAAACACACATTTCTCCACAAAGAAAAAAAACAATGCTTTACCTTGTTACTTGATTATAGTACCTTGACTGTACATTTGGGACAAGATTAGGATATGTGTTTAGCGGGTGGAGTTGAGGGGGAATCAGGGCCGTAGCCAGGGGGTGCGGGGGTGCGACGCACCCCCCCCCAAAAAAAAATTACAAAGGTCCGCTTTTTGATGTTGAAGGTCCGCTTTGTCATTTTGAAGGTCCGCCTTGTGATGACAAAGTTTGTCGGTCATTGTCCTAAATTTTGTAGTTGTAAGGGGCGGGCGTGTGCTGTATTGTAATAATGAAAGAATAACAAGCGGTTAATACTATTGTATTTTTTACGCATTGGCTGTGTTATAAGTGTTTTTGACGCTGCGATGATGTCACGTCTTCAGAATTTGGAGACGACGGTGAAAAAATTGGGTCAACCCCCGGGGGGCCACTTGTATTCCAAGGTGGATCTCATGCTCGGTGTACAAAATCGCGTAATTAGGGTCGTTTTTTTGAGATCAGGCGATGTACGCGCGGACATGTTAGGGTATCAAATCGTCAAAAATTCAAAATAGGGTAATAACCTGGCTTTTCACGTCCAAAACTACTTGTTTAGGGTGTAATATTTTGGTACTTGTAAAAAATTACATTGAAATGTGCTAGAAAATAGTGGGTTTTTTCCCCGATTTTCTCCTGATTCATTCGGTAGGTAGATATTCCCCGAGTGATTTTAACCGTTTTCAGCCTTAATTTAGCTTATTTTCTCTATGTCGTTGCCGTCTCCTACATATATAGCATTTATAATTTGAGTTTACATTTTTTCGCGTGTAATTCTAATACGATGATCGTCGATGTAGCCTGTGTGCGTAGAAACAGAATTTGGGTCTGTCTCTAATTTATGCCAATCAAAATCGTCAAATACGACAACCCGATAAGACCCATTAATTTCTACAGAAATAGGGCCAACTGTGTAATAAGACTTGAAATTTAAATTTAATGGATTTAAATTTTAAACTGAAAAGCTGTCAGATACTGCGAAAATTGATGCTTTTACAACCAAGAGTGAAATAAAAAACTCCAATGAAATATGTGTAAAAATTGTCCTTTATCAGGACCAGTTACAATAAGAGCCTACATAGCCTGTAGAGTGGTTAAAGGTACATTTTATAAAGGTACTCGTTTAGAGGAAGCAAAATGATGTAAATACTTGTTTAAGGGTGTATTGTAAATGTCATTGCAAATTACTGGTTTAGGGTTTAAATTAAAACCAAACACTTTTAAGGGTGAGCAAAATCAAGCCCGAGTACTTGTTTAGGGTAGCAAAACAAACCGAAATACGTCTTAGGGTGTTTTTCTTGCCAAGTAGAAAATTTACGCGTTAGGGGAGTTTGATAGGCCATACACGAGCATGATATCCACCTTGGAATACAAGTGGGCCCCCGGGGGGGTCACCCCCCCACCGCCCGGGGAGCGCAGCCGAGCCGAAAAAACTACTTGTTGGTGCAGCAAAAAGGTCCGCTTCTACAAATCCGCACCCCCCTCGCACCTCCCACATAAATTACTGGCTACGGGCTGGGGGCAGGGTGGAGATGTCAAGTTTAACAGACTTGCTAGACCATCTAATGAATCATTTCTTACAAATTTGAGGGTAAAAACAATATGATGTATAAAGTAGGGGGATGAAATAGGAGCAGCTATTGGCCTACTTGTACAATATTACATATCGCTCTCTCTCTCCTCATTAGAACTCATAGGCAGGGTCATTATTTACACCAGAAGGGATGATGAGAATTTCTTGCAGTAAAACGAAAACATTTTGTAAGCAGGGGGGGATATGAAATGACACACACTTCCCGACAAAACCAGTCACCACTGGATATGCCTTTGCAAATGGGGGGGGGGGGTGATTAAGAGGTATCGAGGCATCTTCTGAGGGGGAGAATTTGGGTCATTCTCTGTGATAGACACTGTAAAAGGTCATTTCAATGAGTTACATAAAATTTTCAAAAAACTAATAAAAATGTTTTTTTGATTTTTGGGCCGGGGGTGGGGACAACCCCCCTATTTTTATCTGATTATTATTTATATAAAAAAAGAAAAATTAAAAAAAAAAAAAAAAAAAAAAAAAAAAAAAAAATATTCCATGTAGTATGAAAAAATTCTTCCAAATGTGGCGACCCATGTATTAACATGCCCTGTCTAATGGGACAATTTTAATTTAGTCACATTGTTGCTTACCCAAACCAATTTTAAATAATCAAAATTTGTAATAAGATGTGTTGGGGCGCTACATATCTATATGTGAGGGGAGATATTTAATATTTGATATGGAAAATCGACCATGATAGGGTCAACCACTTACGGAGACGTTTTGTTAGGAATTTTAACTGGGGTAATGACTGAGCAAAAATATCCGCTGCTCGACCCATATGACTTTGGCAAAGCGTCCACACAAATTGTTTTGATGGTTTCTAGGCAACATGACCTGCTGATTCCAAATCTGGATTATGCCCACTTTGGAATCATTGAGCATTGTTAAGATAGGGAAGGGAGGTGGGTTAATTTAACAGGGGTAAAATTTGTCAATGTTTCATGTGGATTTGAAAAATGTATATAAAGTGTATCTTGTATCCTAAAGGTTTAAAAAAAGGTATAGTTTGCTATACTGCAACCTTTGTGGTTTAATACCGACCAAAATTTGTTCAGGGTCATCAGGGATTAAATCTATTTTACAACGATCCGATTTGTTTCAAATGGTTTTTCAATTGTTCGTAGGGAATGTTTAAAAACAGAAAATAAACATTCACCTCATGTCAATCATTGATAAGGTATCTAACAGAGGACTAAAATGATGTAACACCCATAGCCCCTGTGGACCTTCTCCATTATTTCCCCTTATTTATACCCAAATGTCCAACAAAGTGTTGTAACCTAGATTTGACATTTAAAATACCCAACAACAGAATCAGAATGAAGGAATTAGAATGTGAGCCCCATTGGAAAGAAATCGTTGCATCTCAAATTGTTAACCCAGGATGACCTTGAACCATTTTAGACTGGATGTGTTAAAGTAAATGTCCTAGATATAGCAAAACTTACCTTTTTTTATCCATAGGACCAGATGAACATGACTATACACCTTTTAACCCCATTAGGAAGCTATTTACAAAATTTACCCTGTTAATTCATGGGCAAAATGTAACTGGGAACCCTATGATATGATGATAACCGGTACATTCCACCAACATTCACAAAAGTCAAGTTGTCGCCCATGTGATAATATTGCTGCAGGGGCTAAAGTAAAAAAAATTGTCATTACCTTTATAGTAAAATACAATAAGAGCAATCCAATTCTGAATTATCCTGAAGATACGGAAGTACTTCATGACCACAGACCAAGCCATGCATGCGTTAACACGGCTACCCGATGACTACGTAAGTCTGACAGTGACAAGGAATGATTTGGTTTGTGTTTGGATTGACGATGTACTGCTATAGATGAACATAGAATATGCGATAATAAACCAACTGCCATGGTCGTGACAATATAATAAATTGATAAAGGCCACGACACAAAACAGGCAATTGCATTTCACAAACAAACAGGCGATCGTGTATTCGTTGACCAGGTATAAACTCTGAGGCTAAGCAGTAGAAGCACGATATTATATCGGTTCAAGTTCAATCAACGTGGGCGATTCCTTCTTCCGGCCGGCGGCCAACAATTCGCACTGAGCCACCAAAATTCCCTCCGTTTTTTGTGCACTTTGTTTCGACCTTCTGAGAGAGGCTTTATTTCACCATCTACCTAAGGAATTAAGTACATAATGCACTTTCCCCCGACCTTTTTCGGGGGTACAGGAGAGCCTGATAAGTTTAAACAGTGTGTGCAAGATCACAACAGCTGATTAGGCTTGTACCACCGGATGTACCTTTTTAGTCCTCGGTTTTAGAGATCAACTTTCGTACAGGCACGTTTACGAGTATATGTAATCGCGGAAGTAGGAAATATTGATACCGAGTTTTATATGTAATAGATTCACAAGGAAATTGGGCAATTACAATTAATTCGAGAAAACGTGCAACATTACCAAGAGGTGAGGAAACACCCGCAAGAATGATTTATAATTTTAAGAAATTGATCTTCCAAAAAAAATTATGTACTTCCCAGGGGTGCGTCACCTTTTAAACGATACAGGATTTGCCCGGTGGCCTAGAGCCAAAAGTCTGGGGAAGTGTTCTAACATGGGCTTGTGGCAAAACGATAGCGTAAATAATTAGCATGGCGGCTTCGTTAAAACCTCTATTGCTTCGAAAGTTAAGCGTGAAAATGGGTTGTCTTTGCATTACGGAATACTCCAATGACCATTTGCAAACCATCTGCGTACGTCATATGTAGGGCTATTTAATTATATATTGGGTGCCAATAGATTCATACCAATAAATTCCCTTTTGAAAATTAAATCAAGTAATTTGAAGTCATTTCCGGTCTCAGAAAAAAAATTTTCAAAAAAGATATCTGCAATATTGCAACTTTAGCACATTGGTGTACGTGCTAGATGCATGTTAAAATTCCATGACAAGTCAATGAAGGGTCATAATGGGTCATTCAAGGTTCATAAAGGGGTTAAAGGTCAAATTTTCAAAGTGCTCTATTGAGCAGAAATTTTTGTGACCGAATGAAACATTGACATTCTAAGCGGGTTTAACATTTTCAAACTCATTGAAGTTGTTAAGGGATCATTAAAGGCTCACTTCCAGTCTGAGTACTCTCAACTGTGTTTAGATCTGTTAACAGCAGAATAATGGTACATTTTTGAAGAGCGCCCCCAAATTTTCAAAATGTGATATTTTGCACACCGTTACGGTGGTGACTGGCTAGAAACATACTGCGAACGCGACTGCTAAAAAAATGCGTCATTTATCATAAATTAAGCGATTTTGTCATTAGGAATTTGGATCCAGATTGGACTTAACGGCAGAGCTGAAATGCTACGTTTATGTCCGTCCATGATGAAATGTGCCACGCGAGAAAATAGAACCTCTAACTTGATTTGCTGAACAAATTAAAAACAAACTATTGGATGAGCGTAGACACGTACATGGCGCTAATTTCCCGCTATTCACATTGGAAGGCCGTTTCCAGCAGCCGTTGGAATTATTATCGGGGATCCGATAATAATTATTCTAATTAAGAATTCTTCGTTGTGAGAGGACATTTTGAGCAAACCAGTTCACAGTATATGGTTTACTAGCGTTACCATTGCAACCGTGTAAAAATATCAATTTTTTTGTGGAAAATTGGGGCGCTCTTCAAAAAATGTGCTAATATTGCTTTTAACAGATAGTTCAGTTCATTGTGGTATATGGTCATCACAATTTTGGAAAACTCTTGTCCTGGAATATCAAAATTATATATGTTGGCAGTACATTTTGAAGAACTGTTATACTTACCATCGGTGGCGACACCCCTGCGAATGTGAGATCTAAATTCTGCTCATTCAAAGGGATCATTTATCTGACACCTTTTTGTGAAAAGAGTAAGGCTGAGATGCTGCAATTGTCTTGTTCCATACATTTGTCTTTTGGTGCTCTGTGTTCCTGCAATATCTATGATTCAAATTTGTACTCGATTGCCCATCCATTACTCCACCTTTGTTGAAACAAATGGCTCAGATACTGCAATTTTACACATCTTGTTCCATACCATTTGTGTTTTGGAGCTCTAGCCCAGATAAGGTCTGAATCAAAGTTCATGGGATTTTTTTTGGTATACTTAGCAAGTACCTTTCAACAGATTTTTTGTTAAGAAGAAACTGTGAAAGTTGGGGAAGAGAGATGTGTCGGTTATAGGAATTTTGTGTCAACTCATTCCAGGTGATTTATTCTTTTGAACTTGCAGCAAGAATCATTACCATTTGGGCAGAATAGGTCTTGCCACAACCTAGCCATGTTGCTTCGGAATGGGGCAACATGGCTTGATTGATCTCTCATTTTTCTGACAGCTCAAATTACAGAAGTTGTTTTAGCCTAGGTCAACATTTTTATGTGTGGCACTGCTGAAAATTTTGTAATGGTCTAATCACACCTTCCATGAGGCGACCACTACTTACCTTGATGCTTAGTGTACTCAGCTTCTGGCCTCATTTAGTGTCTGAAGATGTTTTCCACAGTCTTTCTGGCTTTATTTCCAATGCAATAATTATATACACAGGCATTGAGACAGTTTCCTCTTCACGTTCATTAATATGCAGACTTCTGACATGCGGCTTCAAGCTTTCATCTGGTGTTGGTAGTAACTAAATGATTAAACTTTTGATCAACAAAAATTATTAACTGCGTACCTGGAATTTTCATTTACTTCACTGCAACTTTTGTCAGCAGAGAATGACAAGATTCCAGTACATTGGCCTAGAACAGGCAAATTATGGCAGTGACTTGCATCAAGATTTTCCTTTTCTTCCATCAATATACCTGTAGGTAAAGACTGAGTGTTGTGGACTTACTCTTGTGATCCATCAAATTACACCCACAGGTAGTGAAGTCAGAAACTAGATTTTAGTTTCAATGGTTTGTCTTATTTTCTTGTTCGACCACCATGGGTCCTTATTTTACTCATTGAATCAAATGGTTGTCATGTATGGTTGGTAAAGTTGTGCACTTTAAGAAGCAATTGAAACTTTCCAATAATGCTCAATATATATCTTCTTGCCCACATATGCGGTTTGCTTGTGCTATAGTTTTGAATGATCTTTCAAGATGTGTCTCCACCTTGGCTGAGATTACCTAAGCTTAAAAGTTTAAGCATCCTTGCAGTTTCTTTCCTTTCTGAAAACCACTACTACTATAAAATCGGCGTAATTATTTACCCAGTTATCTCGTTCGCCACATAAAGGTAAACCAAATATACTCAAGCATTTCCTCAGAATGAGGTCAACCAGCAATAATACACACTGCATCTCTTTTTCGTGTCTGGCATCGATTGGCGTAACACCAGACCTTTGCAATGGAGGGGGGCAGAAGTGGTGCCAATAGAAGAGGCATTTTTCTGACATGGTGAATTTGGGGCCTGCGGCCTAGACACTGTACAAAAGTTCGGTCAGTTTTGGGGGGCGGACGGCGGGAAGGGCAAGGGTTTGAGCACAAAATCGCACCTATATTCATACATCCACCATCTACATTGCATACCATCTTTTACATCTCCCAAACACTTAGCTCAAATTATTACCATTTGTTTTGAATCATGCAAGATTTGAATAATTTTACAAATCATATCAAATTGCGTTAAAGTGTGAGACTGTATCAGCAAGGGTGTTGTATCTTAGGTCGTGTTCCCAACTATAAACATGCGTGGCTCTAATGGCTCGGGACTAAGATCCGAGTCCCACATCGAAGTGGGCTCGGCCCACATGATTACGCTGTCTTACTACTGCCGCGCTATATACTCCGCATCCCGTGCCAACGTTGATGTAGTAAGCGTGCCCCTTACCGTATGTTGTTCGTTTACCAATGCTCCCGCCAATGCCACTAGTTTATTTGCAACAATTGATCTGCTGTATTCCTTCTGTTGATACTTTGAATGGAACAAATAGGATGCTCTCTTTTCTCTGCGAAAATGTTGTGTAAAACATGCTGACTGTC
>JAMKCH010015132.1:0-24816 GCA_023653785.1 Ophioderma brevispina | reverse complement strand
CTTAGCTCATTTGCGCTACCTAAGCCGCATATCAAATACTTTCAAATTCAAAAAAGATGTGCCCCATGATAGGCTATTATGCAGTGGGCAGGAATTTTGAGTTATCCAATGTTACCGTTTCAAAAATATAGCAATTCGCTGATTTTTGCTATAATTAGCTCATTTGATACTCCAATTTTTGCCTGAAATACGCCAACACAATCCAATTCAGGGTCAAGAACTCTTCAGCCCGCTTCCTTCACCAAGGTACATCATTATACGCCGACGGAACTCCAGAAAACTTGTACACAGGCCTTGCAGGAAAATTCTATAAATTAGCAAATTAGATTACGTAATTAGCATATGTTACGGCCACAATCTAATAAGGTCTCATCATCAACCGCTCTTTCCACCAAGGTACACCATTGTCGCCCTTATGGAACTCCAGATAAATGGTATACAACATGGGTTAACATTTTGTCAAGAGGCGAACGGCGCCGAACGGACGGAAGGACGGACATACAGACGCTGACTCATTTCATAGTCCCGTTCCGAACTCGTTCGGCGGGGACAATAAAAACTGGTCGCATTACTTGAGTACGGTATGACCGCAATTGTAATTGTGTTGATGTTTAACTATGCCATTGTTTCCAACTCTCTCCACATGTGCTGGACACCACTGAAGACTTTGATAGAGGCCAATTCGTCCATAAATCCATCCTCTATGGGAATGTCAATGTTAGATTTCCCTCTCGACAACACATTTTGCATGCACTAACTGCAAGAAGTAGGTTTCCAATGTGATGAGTAGGCAAAAAGGTTGCTTGTCCTCCAACAATACTTTTGAGATTAGGGTCAGTCAATCTGAAAAACACTATTATTTTGATATGTCAGTGATGATACATATTACAGTTTCAGTTGATAACAGAAATAGTGCCTCAACCAAGAAAAATATCGGCTGCCCGCTATTTGAATCAACTTTACTGCAGACTCTTCCATTAAAGAATAATCATCAAAACCAAACTCACCCCCCCCACCCCCCCCCCGTCTAAAAGAAGAAAATGCCCATGTCTTGAAGATTTTTCAAAGTCAGGTGACCTGGGCATCCACAGAAACATTAATAGTGTTATGTGATATAAGAATTTGCTCATAACCGGAGAAGCGGTTGGGATAATGAAAATCACATTCCACTTTGTTCTCGTACACCCACTAAACAGACCAAACACCCACAGCAATAGCTGAAATAAATTCCTATCCATCACAACATACTCTTTCCAGGAGTTTATTTCTCCTTTCGCGCGGTTTTGCCGTTGCTATTGCGTTTGCTGCAGTGTATGCACTCCCGTTACACGCCTGTTTGGATTCATAAACACGTGCCTGTGATTGGTGATTTAAAATTAGTTGTTGTGGTTCAACTTGTTGCTATGCTGGGCGTGAATGGCTTGCGTATGGTCGTGAAATTGAGAGGAAATAAACATTTGAAACAATATAACAGATAGTGGTGTGTAAGCTGCATTCAGTATGTTACAACTTTTCCTTGTCAATTCTCCCACACATGATTTATACATCCATACCACATGGTGAAAAGTACAAATCCATCACTATCGTATTACCTTTAGCTAAGTGGTTAATTACTTTTTATGCAACAAACATCACACACAGTTTTGTACTCTTTGGAATCAGTGGAGGCCAAAAACAATGCACAATGAAGTAAGAATTGCTATACTATCATTGAAATAGATTTGCATATTATATTAGTGTGCAATGAAGAAGGTATTTTTATGACAAGGAGAGTATTTCAACTACTACTTAAATTTAGTACTTGTACTTTACTACTTGTTTATGGGTATTAAAAAAAATATTAAAATGGTCAAATAATGGACTGATGAGAATATTCATCCATATTAAACTACCACGTCAGAGAGAAAAAAATCCTAATAAATTATTTTCAGTGGTCGAGTGTAAATGATGCGCATCATTGTTTTTCCATCATTTCAAAGCATGCCATTTCCTTTGCATATCCATCTCTTCCCCTTGCTTGCTTTATGTTGCTCAGGCATGTTTGTACTGCAACTGGTAATTCACATTATTCCCACATTGAAAATATCGATGGCTTATATTGGGTGTTAGTTGGGGAAAAATTCAAACCAAATTTTAGAGGTTGTAGGGTTTACTACGTCTCTCTGTAGACCTTTTCAGGATTTTAATCAAATACACTGATCATACGTGATTATCTTCCAAAATCTAAACATCAACCAATTAAGTTCTGATGATTTTATCCTACATTTGATCACACAGTGGACTTTGTGTCTAATGTGCTGTCAATTGGAAGCAGCACGGTTAGCGATTGGTAAGAACAATCACATCCCTTTGCCAGTTTGTGATTGTCGGGGTTGTGTTTTGCAAATGACATCTTCCTGAGTTAATTTCTAAACATGTCCAATCAGTGGCTGAAAAGGTATATAGAAGTAATTGCATGGCTCTGCCTGGCCCTGTGAATATTGGATTACTCACCTCCCATTTGAATACATTTGGGATATCTGCCATTTTTATGACCCTCTTATATTAACCACTGTTGTCTATAGTTTTTTTTTTTACAATAAACCATTAAAAGTTCACTGCACTTTTAGAATCCTTGTGATATTTGGTGGGTGACAAAAATTCTCTGGTAATGCTACTGGTGTATACACTAGAAAATGGAAGTATATAGAATGATCATTGTAAATTGCACTTGTGTTCTTAATTCCTATGTAGCTCTAGTTGTGTGAAACTCCATCTGGAGATACACACACTTCATTTTGGGCACAAATGAGCAATTACAAAGGTTCATTGCACTTTCAAAGTATGATAGACTTTCCACATTTTAAAAAATGCATAAAAAATTAACAAACAGTAGAATTTTAAAGTGTTTAGTTGCTACAGAAGTCTTAATAACATCTGCAGACATTATTTAAAGCTAGATGTACCAGACCTGTTATGAAAAATGGTGAAAAGTATATGCTAAAAGATACGTGTTTGTAAGACACACATGGCATTAATACATGATGGTGTTTTCCACATGACTATTCATACTAGTCAAATATGTGTAAGCTGTAGTAGGGCATAATTGTTTCACCTGGGTACCATGGGAGGGCAATGCTGTGCATTGAATGGTCTCCCCAGATTTTGTAAATAAGAATGAATAAATAAATAAATATACTATGTGAATCCAAAAAAATTTGTGCAAGGATTAAAGATGATCTTGACCTTAATGCAATCACTATATCATAGATTTGTTGTTTTTATAAAACACATCTAATATACTTCCAAATGTTGAAAAAAAAAGGAAAGAAATCGATTAAATAATAAGCCAGATATGACCAATTTTGTTAGCACACACCATTTTTCGCCATTCCTTTGGGATTTACACACATTAAACTTGTGTTTGTGAGAATGTACAATATCAATATCATGATGCCTTTGTCAACTTAAATCTGCATTTTCTTGATTATTTCAACTACGGATTAATCAATGAATTTATTTATACCAATGTGCCAACTGATATGACGATTCCAAACACCAATTCACCTGTTGCAGAGCAAGAAAACAAGATCTTCCCATTGTTTAGGATATTGCAAAGAGTTTATAATCCCTTTAATTGGCATAACTTGTATCTATACCTGGATTACAGTAGTAGTGTTGAAATCCTTTCATTTACACATCAGGATTAATTGGGTGAGATTTAGTGTGAACATTAAATTCTTTTTGAAGATCAATGAAGGAGACTATGACTATTCATAGATCAATTAAACAAAATAGCATGGGTCATCATTACTTTCATAATGCTATGCCCCGTATATCGTACAATAACGCATTCTTGCTTAACTGTGTAAATCCCATTGGAATGAAGGAAAAAGAGGTGTGCTTACAAAATTGGTCATATCTGGCTTTTTTTGTAACCATTTTCTTTCATTTTTTCAACATTTGGAAGTATATTAGATTTGCTTTATTAAAACAACGAATCTATGATTCCGTGATTTTATCAAGGTCAAGGTCATCTGCAACCCTTGCACAATTTTTTTTATTACGTAGTATGTACGATTACAATCATGAAATAACCGATATAGAAAATAATTACATGAGGTTGCCTTAGACACTGTTCATTTTTTTAAAGGTGGGTGACCCGATCATGGTGTGATTTTTCATGTTTTCTCCCTCACATGGAAGCAAAATGTGTACTAAAATTGCCTATAGGACAGTGTGTGTTAAAGACACTACCAGTGCTCCACCCAAAAGAGTAAAAATATAAGAAATTTGCAGGAGTAGCTTAAAAGTGAAGGATAAATCTGTAGAATTTTTAAAAAGCTATTTTTTTTCAAATGAAAAATTGGCAGAAAAGGAAGAAAACAGCAGTGTTCAAAGAAATAAATTGCCATTCAATTACAAGTTGCAGTAAGTGACCGTACGGCAGTAATGACTAAAATATCCAATTGTCCTTGGTTGCTTTTGTTTTTAACACTAGCAAGGCCTGTTAGGATACCTATACTTGATACAGGTGTGGTAAAATCTGATTTTTTCTTTTGATTTTCTGACTTAGGCTATTTAAATCACTGATAGTGCCTTCAATTCATATGGGTGATCACATTTGCAGACGTTTCCATTCATAACATCAAAAGGAAACATTTCCTGGGCCTAAAATTTCACTGGGGCCGGTAATGAGAAAAATGAACTTTCTTCTGATATCAAAATTTCCATTTTGATGAAGTGGGGGACGAGGTTGTTGATCAGGTAACTCACCTTTAAGAAGCATAACAATTGACTTCGTGTTCACCCCCGACTCTTCTTTCCCAATGAAATTGCTATTAATTCTTTTCACATTGTGAGAAGGATATGTTATATTCAACCTCCAAGCTTGTGGATTGTACTCTTACATGAAATGACGACAACAATGACTAGAAATGACTCCTTATGCCAATCAACTCTAATGACTTACCTGCTAATGACCCAGCTGCCTTCATGGCCTCAATGCCTAGTGTACGGACAGCGCCCACAATAACACGCAAGTGATCACCGCATTCACCTAAAGAGTTCTGGACCTGGAATATACAAAGAACAATCAAAACATTTTTGTATTCTTCCATAATATCATGTTTCCTAGTGTGTCTAAATTGTTTTAATTAAAAAACAAACAAATACACCAGACAACATTTTGTTCTCCAGGTGCAATTCAATGACGTAAATTACTCTTAAGGTTTTGGTCAATAAAAAGGTGATGTATGTGTACAACCAACAGCAGATGATGGGGACGTACCTATTCCTGTCATTATAGTGATTTTTCTTTTAAAAAATCAGTTGACAATTTGATAAGATTGAAAAAAATGTAGCGTAAATGTAGAGGATTTTACTGACCAATGTCTCAACACCAGAGGGTGTTTTGAACCAATCCCATAATGAATTGCAATGTGCCTCTACTGTACTGTACTAAACACATGTCAGTACTCGGGATAACAAAGTATTCCACAAGTTTATCGTGATCATGCTAAAAATTACCTAAGTACCAAAGCTTTGTGGGATAAAATGAGTGTGAAAGTCACAGTTTTTACATGCTAAGAATAGAATTTTTATGATATCACATGACCTTATTGGGGTAAAATTTCCCCAAACTGATGCATTGTAGAATGGACTCAATACACCCTCTGGCTTAAAGTCACTATCAGTAATTTTTTTCCAAATTCAA
Source organism: Ophioderma brevispina (assembly GCA_023653785.1). Taxonomy (NCBI): domain Eukaryota; kingdom Metazoa; phylum Echinodermata; class Ophiuroidea; order Amphilepidida; family Ophiodermatidae; genus Ophioderma; species Ophioderma brevispina. The sequence continues at coordinate 19,121 of JAMKCH010015132.1, read as the reverse complement.
AATGCCCCTTTTGTCTCTAAATTGCTAGTGTTAGGTCATATCAACACCTTATATTACTTTTCTTTGTGAAAAGCAGACACTTGGGCATTTAAAGTGGTCTTGAAGATACCCTTCACGACTTTCTGGGCCTTAAAAAAGTCGGATCCCGACTTTTATTAGTAAACAAAGCATAAAAATCATAATATCTTGACAAATATGGCGTGTTATGCTTAGCCACTTGCAGGGGTCTTTACTACAACAATTTCCAATACAACAGTGCCAAAAAGTGGACTTTGATGAAAAATAGGGGGCACGATTTATTTACATCGTGAAGAAATCACTGATTAGTGGCTTTAACACCAAGTATTACGAGAAGGGTACCATTGTACAGAGGCCTAATGTCAATTACAACTTACCAATTAGGCCATATGGATACTCCATCACACACCATAAGAGATGGAAGTTGGGCCTCCTTCAGATCCGCTGTCTGCCATCTCCTTTGGCTGAAGCGACGTCGAATCTATTGTTTGAACAAGAATGTATAACTATAGATGGTTTATTACTTGCTTGCTCAGTATCAAAAGGTGGGCGGCCTTTACCACACTAATAAATAACAAAGTGCATGTGTGTGTGCTTGTGTTTGATTAAAGGGACTCGTTCCGTTTTTGTCGTTAGTGATGTATTGATATTAGAACCTATACTATACACCGACCACAACTAACGTGGGAGATCAAATTGTGGTTTTGATTGCCTAGACGCGAAATGCATAGTCAATTGCTCTATTGCACTACTGTGCTAATATTGATGGTTACCATTAAAAAACAGTATTTTTTTTATCTGTAATTTAGAAACAAATGGCATTTGAGAGCTGAAATTTCAGGACGACATGAGAAAAATACAGCCGTCCATCCGATACTACTTCCGGTAAAAGGGGGGTCCAAAACACGATCGGAACAAGGCACCTTATTAAAGTGCAACGAGAGATTTCAAATAAGGTGTCCTGAAATGTGAAAATTCTGATTTTGGCACTGGTTGAAAGCTGAATACAAAAAACATCAACATCGTAAGGATTAAGCTGAGAACGTTTCTTTGGTACAAAAATTGGAAAATTTATAGTTTTGTATAGGAGCAACTACGAAATTCAGTCTAGGTTTTCTATTTAAGATAAGCGTAAAATCACCTTTGTTTTAACTTTAAGACAATACTGTACCAAAATACAAGGTAAGAAAATCATTTTGAGTGTCTAATCTAATTAGGACACCTTAACATATGAACTTAATGGATGTATCAAAATCTCGCGTGCACCTTTAAAGTGTACGTTAACAGCTAATTTGCATTTAAGTATGTTTTAAAAGGATGTCGTTTGCGGTCTGAAAGAAATAATATTCTAATGTTTTTTTGTTTTCCAAATAGATTGCTTATAGCGAATTAACTAATAAATGTTGCCCATGGAGGTCGCATGATCGGCATTGGTGACGTCGCTCGGCATTGGTGACGTTGTATGCCTTGTAAGTCAATAATTAAAAACAGGTGTCTATGGAATGTCTAGGGTACTTCTGGTCGAAAATCGGATTATATAGTGTGTCCAGTAGTAAAGCATAACGTCGATGAAAAAGGTGGGGGATTCTTAAACAATATAGCTGAAAAGGTTGGGTTAAGGCATTCATAGTCTGTCACTAGCTACTTATTTCAAGACACACTATGTACTATACCAGAGATTTCAATTTTCTCGTGGGCCAATCAAAAGGACTACAATCATACGGAAGAATATTATAAACATTTATTTTGATATCAATAATATAGTGTCATTTTTTGACTGAAGACATCATTGAAAACAAAAATGTATTTATAATAGGTTAAGCCGCCAAATATATATTGCACTAAAACATTTCGCTTAATGACAGACCGTTATAAGATCAACATGAGCCAAATAATTCACCACCTGATAGTACTTCTCCACGTAAGGGATATTTGGAAATGATTTGGCCACAAAAGTTAAACGTAGGTCCATGGGTAGTCAAGAGTCATTAATGATTTTATGATCACATTTCCTAATATGTTGGTCACATCAAATTTCAAAACCAAATGTGTTTTGTTTGACATTTCTGAAGGTTTTCAGCTCTTGATGTGCAAACAAATTTACAAGGAATACAGGGTTTTCATATTTTTAATTTTGTGTGAAATTCATGTTGTTTTTTTAAAGCTTTCCCTATCTTGAGTTATAGGTAAGTGTATGATACCTGCAGCAAGAAATAATTTGGTAAGAATACACCGCTCTTTCATTATAGGCAGCAAAATATGAAAAACCTGTTTTGTGATTTTGTGTATCTGAGAACTGAAATCTCTGGGAATGTAGACAAAGACACCTGACTATTGGTTCATGCCTACACGGTAAGATTGTATCATGTTATAGTGCCCTCTATATGCCCATTCTCCATAGAGAGAGACATGGTAAAAATAAAAATAAAACTATCGCAATTTAACCCCACTGAGTGAAGGCATAAACTTTGTATCATGTGTTGCCCAATTTTTTTATTGCAACCTACCATTCTTAGCCAAACGTTCAGCTCTCAATTGGTGCCATTCCATGTCTTTCAGCGGATGGAGAAAGAAATCACTGGTTCTCTTGCATGGCCCTGATTGGAAGAAAGAAACAAAATGAAAAACAAGATTCCCACGCACACGAAGACTAGAGATTCAATATAAACTCATGGGTTGTGTGTTATTAGATTCATAATTCAAGTATTAACAAGGCTGATGCACCTATGGCAGATATATAGTCACATGGAGTTATAACAAGGCATAAATTGCCTGGCATCCCGCGGTTGATACACTCAACCAATAAATTTTAGTGACATACATTCAACTGAAAAAAAAGCAGGTCCAATCAGCAGACTTATTTATAACCCAGACCCGTGGATTCCTACATACTGTATAACCAGAATTGGGGTGCCCAACAAAATATTACAATGAGAATATGAACTTCACTATATAGTTATGGATACCGCCAATGGGCCAATCATATTGTCGTCTTGGAAAAGCCCTTATGCATCTTTAGGAGACATGGCAAGTATTTGTGTTTGGGGCATTAGTGAGTGAAAACAACAACTGCCCACATGGTTATCATTCGGACTCAAATACTACGGTACGCTCAGGCAGTTGTCTCAGGTAAAATGAAGGCAAGCGCAGGGATAATGATTACAGCACTGTACAGGGGGTCTCAGAAGAATTACACCCTAATTATAGGCGACCTAATTCACAAGTAAGTATCACATTGAGAAATTTAAAAAGAATCTTAACCCAATTACTTTTTAACATTTTTAATGTACAACATCACTCGATTCGTTTGGTTCAGTAGTTTTGAAGAAATAACGAGAGTAGGCCCAAAATAAAAAAAAAATGGCCTTTTTGTCTAAAGCTGACGAGCGCGGTTTGAATTTCGCCGAAAATTGAAAAAAAGTTAGGCAGAACTTTTGTAATTTTTTGTTTTCAAAAAAAAAAGTCATGAACTCCGATTTTTGTTGAAAAAACTGAACCATTGTGAAATTGAAAATGCACGATTCACGCAAACTGCGACTCTCGGCGTGTGAAACCTGACTATTTTTAAGTTGATGTGAGTGCAGAGACGATACTTACTGGGCACCAGGTGTGAAGTGAAAAACTCCACCACCAAATAAATGGACAATATATTCCGGAAAGTGGGCCGGCTCGAACTGGGTAGGGAAAATAAACTGGCATTAAAGTGGCTGTTTAGCGTCGAATATCGCAAAACCAAATTGGAAGACCCCATACATTTAAATAAAAACCTATTAAAGTGTTATCGATGTTGCAATCCATTGATATATGATTCCTTGCAAAATCTTGCCGCTACAGTTCAAAAATAGCGCTTCAAACACGGTATATTTACGTTGTATTTCAATGCGTCACTTTATTTACTGGTGGCAGGGTCATAGGTTCAATTCCAACGTCGCGTATATACATTTGCTTCGGACAAGAACGCTTGGATACAGTTGTTCTTAAAGTTAGAAGTTGAATCTGCCACTATAAACAAATGGATCCTCCACAAAAATGATAAGGAACAAAACTCTTAAAAAGATATTGCAAGTGAATCTTGTTTGGGGGAATCCATGTGTGGATCTGAGGCAGGAAATCGCTGCTGTTGATACTGCCATGAATGCAGAATTCGATACCATGGAAGATGTACAAGCAAAGTGATCCAGTGGGTGCATGCACATTGCTATTTTATTGCCGAGCACAAAGAGTTAAAATTTAAAAAAAAAAAAATACCGCATACCGCATTACTTTCAAGCCACTCATCAGCTTTGAGACAAAACTATTTTTTTTTTTTTTGGCCTTAGTAAACACAGGTTAATGCGCATTCTTCCAGTTGTGATCACCAATAATGAGATTCGATGGTAACTACCGCTGATTACGTGTGTTATCTGTTCAAGCTGTCTTCTTTTCATTCCCCAAAGAACCGGCCTTGTTTAATATTTTGTGAGTTTCAATGCCATTTGTTCAGTTTTATTATAGTAAAAACAATTACTGTGACATTTAAGAAAAATCCAACAAGAAAAACAAAACCTGTAAATAACAAGCTGATCATCTTTATTAGAAAAACAACACCAATAAAATCTGTAGAAAATGTTGAAATAGTTAGTTAAACTAGGGGTGGCACTGCATAGAAGTGAATGAGAAGTCTTAACAGATACTTTACAAAGGTGTGATTAAACTGAACCATAAGATTATTCACAATAGTTGTTATTAAAATTGACATCTCTATTTCTTTTTAAATTTATCCAAAGTGATATTCACTTTTGAAGGATGGGTCACAAGTTAGGTGTGAATTCTTTCTGAGACAACCCTGTATGATATGAGCTACCATTAAATTGCATTTTCTGTAGAGCCGAGTAATACGGAAATATCTCGAAAGGGCAATCAACCAATGAAATACTATTGTCACTGAATGGATAAACAAGTTATTACAGACCATGTACTTTCAACTGGTAGTACTCCCTGACTCATGACAATGTTACAATCTAACATGCCCAACTACTTGGGATTATTTTCCTCATTTCTTCTTAATCATAAGTTAAATTCACTGAAATAAATTACGGTATGTTAGGTAACCCACTTTTCATTAAACATTTATGGTTCTATAGTGTCAAAGTTTCAAATTATCAAACATAAAAACATGATAGTTGGTGCATAAACCCTTTGACACATAATATTTCTCCCATCTACCCTTGCATACACTAAGTTGCATCAAATCAAAACTTAAAACACAAAACAATACTGCATTAACACTCTGCAATTCTTGATTTTCAGACCTACACAGTCGGTTGCTGCTGTCACCAGCTGTACAGATCAGACATAAGTTGGGCGGTTGGCGATTTTCCTACTGTGGACAGGTGGACATTAGGCGGGTTGAGAATCAATGGCTTGACAAGGGACGCCAAAGAGGTGCTATCCTCCAACTGCAACACAATGTGACATAGAACATGAGGGACTGAAAAATGGCAATATTCATTTTTGAGATTATTAAGGTGGGATCCACCAGTACAGGTTTTTTTCAAGGCCCAAAATTGTGTATTTTATTTTAAATATGTAGCTTGGAACATTGCCTTTCTGATTCAAATTTGGTAAAAAATCGGACCATTCCTTCACAAAGTGGATATTTTTGTTCGTCAAAGTCCAGCGGCAAGTCAGGAATATTTTGTATTGTATATGTTTTGTGTTGATATTTGGGGTAATATTTGAGCTTTTTAAGATGATTTCCTGTAATACTCTTTATTATTGCATGTAATAGCTAACATACTTTTAACAAAGTGTGACTCTACATTTTATGATAATTTGACTTTATGAACTTAATTGCTTTATAAGTTTTGTTAATTACATTAGAACATTTTGTAACGGACAAAACTTTAAATGCGATTTCCTCAAAAAAACGTTTTATGTCGTGTATGCCCGCTTGGGACATGATTATTCAAAACGTATTAAGGTAGAGTTCAATTTGGGACTGAAACTTGCTGGGTGCAGGGTTGAAAAAACTGTACTAGAATTACATAACTTGAAACCTTAGGAACACACATGTTGCCATGGTAACATAACAACAATAATTATGATTTTTGATTTGACCTTGCAGGTGACCCCAGACAAAAGTAAAAGATGTCAGTCGATTTTTATAATTCTAGTACAGAATCAAGATCTGTCTCAACACCGCAACTTTGTTATGCCATATTTAGAGAGAGTAATGTCCAATTTGGTATATATTAAATAAATAATGGGCAAAAACTACATGTAAATAACTGAATGTACATGCATTAAGATTAGACCCTCCCAAAAAGTGGGGGAGATACACCTTAAAAAGTAAATCTATGAAGGAACAAGCTTTCACATGTGTATTTATTTATTAACACTAAGTGCAACCCATTTGTGCAGATTTTACAAAAACATTGATTTCTGAATTATAATTGTGGAAATACTGGAAGCTAAATCTTGCAAGTCTCAGGACAGGGCAACAACGTTCACATAATGCTGATTAGACATCAATCTGCATACACCACAGACGAAGTCTTGGGTCATTCTTCAATGACAGAGTGTGAAGTAATCAGTCAATGTGTTAGTGATTTCTTATTTTATCATGAGTAAGCAGGTTAGGATATGAGCTTTTTTGCAAAATAAGTTAGCAGGTAAGTAAAGAGAGATTTACACATTGCATTCAAGGGACTAAGAATAGAAAGAAACAAGAAAATTAGTGTTTTTAAGGGGAATAAAACTGCAATTTAATTTCAATTAAAAATTATTAAATGTTTTAATTTGGAACAATGCATTTTCGCGAGTTATATGATTTTTTTAATAGTATATTATATGCAAAATCTGATCACTGCATCGCACATGAAAGAGGCGTGTGAAAAATGTGGGTATGCTTTTTATGTTTGAATAGCATCACCCGTCCATAAACTTGTCACATAATCCTTCTCATTTGGTTTTTTTGATAGTTATTATAAATTACATTTGTAAGGAGATATCATGAAACCTTGTGGAGTGTTAGAATATCTTTAAGGCATTTATCTAGAAAGACAAAGTGGTCCTTTATCCCAATATTACTTTCATGATTATTTTTTCGAGGAGAGAGAACAGTTAACTCCAGGTTTATACAAGGGTAGATCAGAAAGTTTGTCACATGGCCATATTTTCAATGAGGTACATACAATTTTTTAAAATACAGTGACATCTTGAAGCTAGCTTCCCTCAAATGCTATGCAACTTTTCATAGGAGGTCCCATTTAGTGACGATGAACATACCCATTCAGAGTAGCGGAAGAGGATGCAATGGTGAATATAAGTCGAAGGTGAGTAGAAGTGTCTCATCGGAAATATGGGTCAAAGGACAAAACATTCTGATCCACTTCAGTTTGGCAACACCAAAATATTTTAGAATTAATTACTTTAACCACCTGGTCTTTGGGGCAGGTTCAATCATGTGTGTGGTCTAGTGGCACTCATGTGGGGTCATCTTCTGGGTACAAAGTGCCCAATTTTGCAGACAGAAACAACTCACACTGCAGGTTGTTGACAGAGCACTGCAAAGAATGTCATTTCATCAATTAACTACCATGTTGACTTTAAAGTAAAACAGATAGGACAATATCAATATCACAGACCTCTGAGGCCTACCTACAAAAAATGTGGAATTTAAAAAAAATGTGGCCTTAGGGTTATGCTTTTTGTTAGTGCAAGGCCATATATGAAAAGAGTGTGTTTCATATAGAATTTTAAAGGGGGTAACCATGGAACTCTTTCTGAAGAAATACAAATTTCTGGGAACTACTTAGGAAATATTGCTTCCTGAGAAACACTTTTTTTCACAAAGCTTCTGACCTCTTTTTGGCAAAATATTAAAAGCAGTCTCCTAGCTAAAGAAGACATGATTTATATATTGCAGAAACCAATTCTGATAAAACCAAAGCCATTCAGGCCGTTCATTTGTAATCAGTTTGTTTAAGCAATTATATGTCTATGGGTACTCTTTCTGAGCTGTGAACATGAAACTGGGACATGAAAACATTACTCATTGTATGTAATGTATTTCAATGAGTTGCACAATATCGTGTTTGTCTTTAGCACATGTGATGCGTAAACATGGAAGTGGTGTTCTCACTGGTAAGCCCAGCGTTAAAGTGCCATTTGCAAAATCTGATTGGTCAGATAGTCTCCATGGTGTGTGCGCATATTGCAATTGCTGAAGTTCTGTGACATCTACCGTAGGTAGTGTGCTGCATACCAGCTGTAGTTTGTCAATATTCTACTCATCTCTATCATTCCCTTCCTCCTCTCAAGCCTTACAGTCGCAGGAAATGAGATGATAAACCTACTCCAAATCTTTCGCGGGACATTCCATTCCAATAAACAGGGCCAGAAAAAAGAATACACTACCTGTGACATCAGTGAAACTATTGATTTTCAGTCAGTGTCATGAATAGATTCACACCAGTGACCTGGAATTTTCTATTACTCTCTGAAAAATCAATAGTTTCACCAATGATGTCATCACCAACCCAAATATTGAATGCTTTTCTGTTATGGGAAAAGATAAAAACTAATTCATCCTTGTTAACCCAGTTTGGTAAAGAGTTCATTGATGTTCCCAATCCTTTTATATCCTTTTTCCACAAATTGCCTTTCAAATGCATGATTAACCCTTTTGTCTAGTGAACTCCACCTATTAAATCACTATTTACAAAAATTCAGGTCTTTAAAATTGAGATCTTTTAAAACTTACATCTGATACTTGGTGAGAAGGACCTGCAAGTCTGCAAGTATGAAGATAAGATGGTTGGCAAATGCCAGCTGATCACCGCAGGTTGTCTTCAGGACACTTTCACAGATCAAGATTCTCAGGAAAGTCAGCCTTGAATAGAAGTTTAAATGCCAATGAATCACATAGCATTCCATGACAATCGTTGTAATTGAAAGAAGTTCATCTAGGTTTGGTTGAATTTTTGCTGTCCACCAAAAGTTCCTATCCAAAGGCCTCTTTCCGTGTGAAGAACTGATGCCATTTTTATTTTTGTCTATTTTTCTATGTTAATGGGCCGAAGGCAATTTTGGGGATGGTTCATAAACAAAGTGAAGAACATTGCCTGACAGTCCGTTGTCCATTAAAAATGAATGCATACCTTGGTTTCAAATTTATCGTAAAGCGAGTACGGTTTCCCAAAAACAATAAATTTATTCTCGAAGTAAAAACATATGCGGGGCACACCGGCACATATGTAAGTCTTGCCGAAAGACACTAGATCTATCGTATTTAGGGGGGGGGAAAAACTGTTTGCCAAAAAGTAAAAAAAGTACCTCATCCTCCTTTTTGAAAATAAAAGTTAGGATAAACTAATCTTTTTTTTACTTGCCCTTAAAGCATTGGATTTGTTTTTTCAACACTTTCAGTTGATTTGCTGCTTACATTATAATGGGTGTGACAGCAATGAACTGAAAATGCAGCAAATTATGAAATGATCAGTGCTCCTACTTGTATTAATAATAACTCTACACCTCAAAACTCTCAAAATGGTCTGGGCAAAATGAGGGATGAGCTGACAAAATAAGATAGATGTTTAAACATGTTGAAACGGGTTGAAGTATGAATTTTGCACTGGTTGACTAGCCATTATATGTGTTGTATAGTTGCGACATAATTCTGTATTACATGCCGGCTCATACCCCAATTGTATGTACGACATGCAATCAGATGGTGAACCATTTTGGTGGGCAATGCGACGCGTAATACCACAATGAAGAGAAGTTCAATGAAAACTAGCATAATAAAAAAGACACATTCTTGGAATATTCAATTAGTACACGTAATAGCTCTCCCCTCACAACATGGCCCAACAGCTAGGTTTAATCCTACTCAAACCTAACTTTTTTTTTTAAAAACAAACACTATACTCTCTGTCATCATTCCTGTTCTCTGCGTCAGACTACGGCAGCATTCCATAAGAGAGAACCATGAAAACAGTAAAGGAAATGCATAGTCGGCATGTGCGTCGTTACACGCAGCAAAACTCTCAAGCACGTATTTAGATGACTATTTCAGGAATTGTGATGGCGACTACAATCTAACTAACCCTTTTACTTGAGCTGAGAGATAAAGTAGTATGCCTTGGCTCATGCGACTCATCAGAAGCAACACTTGCACACAGTCATGATACACCTAAAATAATTACAAGGTGTTACATTTTCTTGTCTATACTCTGTTTGCTCTCAAGTTCAAGGTGACATCATGATGTGACTCGGCCATTCACTCTAGTGTTTTGAGTTACTGTTTTATTTGTGTGCATAAAGGCTTTCCCACATTATATCGCACGTTAGGGCAAGAAAACAACATGCCACAGTGACGCAACCTCAAACGTGAGCTCGAACAGAGTATAGTGTAATTGTTTGACTGGTACATATTACTTCTTAATAAGGATATGGGATAAATAAAGGTTTAGATCCCCAAACGTAAGGTATGAGCAGCTTACACCTTAAACATTTTCTGCAATCAGATGTTTTAGTGTAGGCAATTAGTGAAAATGCTAAAATTGTGTCATATGTAATCAGAAGTTAGCAAAGTTTTGAGAAATTTGACAAGTAAGGGGAATTTGCTCTACTACTTTTTATTTACAAAGGAATGTGGTTTGGTGAACTTGAAACATGAAGGGCTTACCTCTCTTTCTCACGGAAGTTATCGGCATGAATGGACACAGGGATTCCACAGTGTGTTTGGCTTGCTGCAATTCAAGCTTATGCAGTTCCACTTCAATGGCCGAATATAAACCAAATTATTGTCAGACATAGAATGACAGTAATTTAAGGAAAATTTGTACCCATTGGAACCTTTTGAACCCTGACCTATGGTGCCTCACCCTCAGAGTTACTTGCATGGATTTGCATAACATAGTGTGTTTATAATTTGTGTTTAAAGTTTCTTTTGCTTTTGCAATTTATGATGTAAAGAAATGCCATTGAAAAGGGGACTGAGTATTTTGAGTGTGTTCTACCATGGCATTGATCTCGCTTCTCCTCCATAACCCCGACCCCAACCCGTGACCCCACACCCCGACCCATACCGTGACCATGGTACCACCTCCATCACCTACCGTTGTACAGCAGCAACTCACTATCACTCTGTTATCCATGCAACACTGAGGAGTGGTCTCTCTGTGGTCACTTTCTTTGGGATTTTTGTTATGTGAAGGTATACCTTTGCTTGTGCCTTAGCTTCAGCAAATTTGGCCTTGAAATCAAACGCAGGCATGTCCGCTGATGAGTCCTTGGCAGCTAAGATGACTCTCTTACCTGACCCTGGAGGTCCAGTTTCTGATCCTGTTACAATGCAAGGCAAGAACCATATTGTCTATGAGGCTTGAATCGACAAAGAGCCAAAAAGAGGACATCTTTTTCCCTCCTTCTTCCCTCCCTACTTACCAGAGGTTTCAGCACAGGTACAGTCAGAAAGAACAGAAACAAAAACTTGACAGGACTGGATTTGTGTTGTTAGTAAAGGCTGGGAAAACAAGAGGCAATTTGTATGGCAGTCACATGAGTTTATATTAAAAAAAAAGTACTAAAATGGGTACATGGGATGAGTTCTGTCATCTAGGTACTATTTTGTCACTATAAATAAAAACTCATGCGGAAAACCAGTACAAAATTGACTGGCAGAAAGGCATGTTGAGATAACACTATACCTCCTTGGGACAAACATCCATAGAGGGAGTTCTGTTGATAATCAGCCTGTAGATAAGGTTAGCAATACATTTTCATCAATTCATTTCTGTTGTTGGTATTTATGGCGGGTCATTTTGCCTTACATCTTGTAATCACATCAGCTTAATTATTAACTGATTCATAGGGAAACGTAACACTTTACTCGATAATTGATACATTCCATTGTCAAATTTTTTATTTTTTTTTTTTTTTTTTTGATCTCAAAAATATTCAACATGTTTTATTTTAATACAAACTACTAAACATTCTTAAAGGGGAATAGTGATGTTCCGATATACGTTTTATCGGTATACGGCCGATACACGATATTTCGGAAACCGATCGCCTGCATGATACCGATCGATATTTTTTGAAGGACCACTGTAAGACTTTTCCATTTTATAATACACACTATACAGTAAGGATGTCCTTCTGTGGTAACTTGTATTCAGACAAGATATTTCATGACAAAAACATATACCAATGATAAAAGTTCATCCTGGCAAATAACCACTATATACAATGAAACTAAAGAAAATGAAATTTTAGGACAATAAGTAGGATGTTTCTTAGAGAACTGAATGTTTATAAACTAGTGTGTTTGAATGCCAGTAGAATGTTTATAGTACTGTGCTTGAAACGCCCCGGCATACACGGTCATTGAATCGATTGCTAGAAGGGGAGATTTTCCGATCACCGGTACCGATCCATCCACTGATATCGGTACCGATAGCCGATGCGGATCGGTAACATCCCTAAAGGGGGAATGACCCTATAAGTTTCACTTGATAAGAATGTGCCTTCACCCCAAAACCCCTTTCAGTTTTCACAACTATATTTCAACCCGTTTTGATGTGGGAACTAAAAACACTTTTCTTTTAAATCCCATAAAGTACTGTGTAAATTACTGTTGTTGACCCACCAAAAGGAAGGCCCATTTCGCTCATACCATTTTAAACCAAACATCATTTAATCCCTAAGATTTCACAGGGTAAATGAGGAAAACAGAGCTTTTTCGTCAGATACCAATTCTGACCCTTCCGGTAAAAGCTGGGGTTCTGGGGCGAAGTATCCATACGTGGATTCTAACCTTGAGGGGTCCAGGCTTGTCTAAACTTAGCAATGGTCTCCTGACGGTCCTAGATGTCCTCCTGCATCTGTCTGAGACGCAGCTGGTACTCTGCCACCTGCCTTTGTCATTCTAGTTCTTCCTCAGTTACCACCTCGGTTTCCCCTAGATCTCTCCTGGATCTCTTCATTCATGTCTGCAAGCAATTGCCTTGTACAGAATTTTTCTCCATTTACTTTAAGAGACATGAAGACATTTTCTAATAATGTAATAATAATAACTAATAACCATTTTTTTATATTGCTTAATCCCGTAAACCGTCTCAAAGCGGGGTTGATAATTATTATTATTGGCGCTGCCTTCAAGAAATCGTCAAAGTCATTTCGCTTCATCTGGTGCTCCTCAAAGGCATGCCTACAATCACACAAGCATATCAGCACTTAGATGTAATATTCCCCATAACAGCTCCCCAAATTCGCTTGGGTCGACGATGCATTTGAGATTAAGTATATTGCCCACGGGCACAAACACGTTTGACCCAACGAGTGGGGCTCGAACCTCCCAAATTAAAAACGGTTTAATGATCCACGAGTCCTGCCCTTTCCACTGGACCACACATGCTCTCCATTTTTTTATTAAGCTGTTTTTTTGTGTCACTGTAAAAGGCTCAACACGGGTTTAAAATCACACTGAAGGGAAAGAAGCCCGGAAACTCTGTTGTCAGATAATAAAAGTGAGTTGGGATTGGATTGGCGGTCCGTAACACAAACATGGAAAGCATGCTGCGCCAGAGAGATGTAGACAGCATGCAATTTAAACTGACGGGGGGGGGCGACTGTGGGTCCAAGAAGCCCTGGCAAAGATGCCTGGGGAAGTGTCGTTAACCAAACCAGGTAAAGGTAGTGAAAGGAGATCCGAAAGAAAACAAGCCTTGCCGCCCTGTACAGTCGGTCTCAATGAGGGAGCCAAAGCGAATCGGCCGGTACGCCAGGAGGAACGGTAAGGGTGTGCACGGGTTGGGGGTGGTATGTTTTAAAGAACAACAAAAGCTACTCTTTGATCTCAGCATGCTCTAAAGCTATTCAAGAAAAGTCTGTAGCAGAACTGATTGACAGCTTAGACTGTCTGCCTCCGTTGCCTGCCATTTCCATGTAGCCGTTTTCCAATGGTGATTTCTGATGCTGATCAGCCTCAGCAGCTAGTTTCTTGCTGGCATTAAGATTACAAATTATGCAATAGTTCAAGTTTACTGTTTCTATTTTTGAGGGAGCCCTATCCCCAACTCTTTTCCTGACCCCTAAACACAGTTCAAAACCCTAATCACCAAACCTTCATTTCAGGAATTAATCGATTTTAGACCTTTTTGTGCCAAATAGTTGGCAGTTCATAAGACGAAATCTTCAATACTTTTAAGGTTAACCCCTTGTGCTCACACTCAATTTTCCTATCATATTGAACAATTCTCATATATTGATTACGCATTAAAGGTGCATTCGCTTGCAGCCCCTTCTTTTTATTCATTATTCACTAGTTATCCTGAGAAAAAGCTTATTCACAACTTTTTAGTTGATCCAACCTTGCAGTTTTGTGTTATGGGACCAAATGCTTGTTTCCCACGGCCCCATAGCCACTGTCTATAATTCTGTCCGTTTACGTACAGAAATACAAATTGCAAATTTTCTTACAGTTTAACGACCGCATTTGATGTAAGAATTAATACAGATGGAATACTAAAGTTGAATGGTTCAGATTATATAAAAATCTCAACTTTTGAGGTAAGTCCGGGGGGACTAGGTTGTGGATCATGAACTGCCCTTTAACTATTTACGAATATCCATCAATGAACAAGGCGCCTCGTATTTACGCGATGGCGTAAAATATTCCCCGCCGAATTTTCGCAATCTTGGAAGTGGGGACAACTTAATGCCCCCACACTCCCTTGAACCGGGACCACTAGAACCAACCCCACTGTAAACCATGACAATGTCGAATTGGAAGATGGAGTGAAGAAGATTAGTAAGTTCAGTGGAAGTATGAGTGCTAGTGAAAGTCAATGAGTGCAGTGGAGTATATCATGCAAGAAATGATGTAAATGGGAATTAGCAACCTTTAATTAATGCAGCCTTTATGGCAAGGAATAAGTATGACATTTTGCTTAACTAAACCGCACATATCATGTTCACACAAAAGATGTAGGGCATTTGCCGTTTCATGTAGCGCAGGAATTTTGCACATCTAAATGTACCGTTTAGTGTAAACAAGTGCGCATATTTAATTAGCTCATTTGCATACATCAGCCGCATAACCAAACCGCACATATCATGTTCACACAAAGAATTATGGCATTTTCCTTTCAGTAGCGAAGTAATTTTGCACATCCGATGTACCGTTTTCAATTCAGTTCATGCAGCGAAACATTAAATGTCATAGTTAATATCTCATTTGCAATACCTAGCCGCAATACATCATGCACGTGTTCACAGTGCGGGAAAACAATGCATGCCAAAATGTACTTCAGTTGGCAAAAGGAATTTGATATCTGATGTACCGTTCAGTGATACATTCATTATGCATATTTATTATCCATTTGCATAAGTAACTGCCTATGTCATGCACTTTCAATCGCAGAAATGATGCTGCCATAATTCCCTTTTCTTGAAGCAAAGTAATAAGAGTCCTTTCATGTAGCAAGGATTGTTTGATATCCAAGTACCGTTTCACAAGCATACATGCAATTAGGCAATATTTAATTAGCTCATTTGCATACCTAAGCTGCTATATCATGTACTTTCAAAGTGTGAAGAACAATGAATTCAAGAATATACTTCATGTGGCAAAAGAATTTTTGCATATCTTATGTCCTTTCACATGTATCATTAATTTGCATATTTAGATTTAGCTCCATTTGCATACCTAGCCGCCTATCTCACTCACTTTTCAAATCCGCAGAAACTATGCATGCCATGGTGCACTTCCATGAAGCGACGGAATTTTGTGTGCCCGTATATGTTTCCAGATACAGCATACAGGGTTAAAATTTTATATCCCAGAATTCCAGGGTTAACATTTTTACACAAGTCCAGGGTACATTTTTCTCACAGACATACGGACATCGGACGGACGGAGCCATTTTCATAGCCCCCGTTCCAAACTTATTTCGGCGGGGACAATTTAGATAGAATCATATGCTTTCGTCTTTCTTCAATATTTCCTTCAGAACTAGGGATTTTGGTGATGCAACAAACCTCTGTAATTAAAATGCTGGCAAATGTCAGAATTATCTTGGGATTATATTTGAAGACACTAACAGAAATATTGCTTACGGCTCCTTTTCACTAGACATCCTAATTTCAAGCAGGTATAAACACGAATGTATCCTAGGCATGGCCACCTTTTGGTTTCTTCTACTCAACAATCAGCACCTGGGTCTCCAATTCTTGATTCTGGCTTCCTCCAAGTCCCGTTCTTGTTGGCCAGGTTTCCACCATGCCCTCACACCAAGAGCAGCATCCCCTAGTGGAATCGAGGCACAAATAACAAACAAAGATGCGATCTGTACACTGACGAAGTAGTTATTAACCAAGTAGATTTCCATTGATCAATTAAGTATGTAACAATTTTAAATCAATGTTACGACAATTTTCAAATTTTTTCGCTAAAACCTACATCATGTTGAACATTTGATATTCAACCCTTTTTAGTCGCCTCTTTACATCATTGCAGGGAATACCATCGGCCTATTCTTCACCCTGATCCTGCAGGCTATTGCTCTCTAGGAGAACCATGGAAAAAAAACAACAAAAATTCAATCCTACGTGGTTCAACAGTATTACATGAGTTTTATATAGGTTTTATTTTTGGGTATTTATTGGGGACTCTTTGTTAGTTTACACTTCTGTCTGTTTTGATCATTGAACTAGATGTCCCATTTAACCACACACACCCTACAAGGGTCAGCCAAGAAAACCAGCAGCTAGAAATCCTTAACCCTGTTTCTTCAACTCAATGACTTGGTTCTCTGCACCTGCATGGGATCAGGAATTTATTAAAATTAAATTAATTTCTGAACCACTATTAGAGTTTTCCGACATAGTGAGCATGCTTTAATACCATTTGTCCAGGGGTTGATTTCACAAAGACTTACAATGCATCGTACACCAATCTTAAAGCAAACGCCTGCAAGTTAATAAGGATTTCTAACAGAAACTTACAATGCGTTTGCTTACGATATGTCGTATGATGGGTTTAATCTTTGTGAAATCCACCCCTGATGTGGTAGCATGTCTAAAGAGGGTAACTTTTGTAAAAATATTACAATAATTTAAGAAGAAACATGGCAAGAAAGACACTTTGTCTCTCTTTAAAATTGCCTTATTTTAATTTTCGGCGTGACACACAATTTCTCCTCCTCCTCTGATTTAGTAGGCAACCGATTTTTTGTCATACTCCTCGATGTCTAACACTTATCTACATCTTTCTTTCCTAACAGTACTAATCAAAACAAACCCACAAGTTCTCTAACATGCACTGTGATCTACTAGATTCACATCGTCTCATTGAATATATGTTTTTTAAAATACCACTGAAGCGTGATTGGTCAATTCTAGCTTCAAAAATAGTATAAAGGGGGAATTTCCGCCACTCAGCTGCAATTTGCTGTAAGTAAAAGATGTGCCCTCAGAGAAATGTAGGAAAAGTTTGAGGGGGTATTTCACCTTGGGGGCCTATTATGCTATCCTTCTTGGATTAGGCCTCCCTTGAGCTCTGCCTCCATCTTTTCTTTTCTTCCTCCTTATGGCTCGCTGGTGCTCATGCTTTTCAGAATTGGACAGGTCCCTCAACTAATACAAGAACAAGAATTAAGAATTTACAACTTGATGATTTCTGAAGAGTTAAATTCGTGAGATATTTAAAAATAATTAATAAGACATCCTATCAAAGATTACTAAAATGATTACCAATTGCTATACAAATCATAAATATTCATGAACATAATTAAGCTATTTCATTGTGGATTCCCCTTACAAGTGCTATTTACCTTGGGAAAGAGTTTGAACTGTTTTTTTTTTTTTTTTTTTTACAACTTAAATTGTACTATAATAAAAACTAATATACAAGGGTTTATATCAGGGAATAGGGCACACTATTTATTCCCTGGAACCTTTGACCTCCCACCGTTTGGGTCACAGTGTGAATCACCCAATAAACAATTGTGCGTGGGAATCCAGTGACAAATGTACTATGTTGACCATTTTGGAACGACGATCCCAAATGCCCCTTTTACTCTAGCTGATTTGGTTCACATGTGCGACTCAAGAATCATGTGTCATGTCCTAGGCAATCCATAAAATATGTGGATTCAGAGAACAATTAAGTGCAGGCGTAACAATTTTGCACAAGGCATCTATATATGAACTCATTCATGGTCCCACCCCCCCCCCATGCAGAGGCGTTGTTTTGAGTCCATCCCAGAATGCACCAGTTTTGGGAAATTTCACTTCAATACGGTCATGTGATCCCAAAAAAATCCTAATCTAACCTATAAAAACCCTGAACTTTAACTCGTTTAGCTCACACGGTGCTAGTACTTAGGGAGGGAATTAGCATAATCATGAAAGGTCTTTGGTTCTTAAACACCTTGAACACTTTTTTATACGATAAGTACTTGAAGGTGTTTGCTACAGTACAGTATAGGCCCCACTGCAATGCATTCTGCAACACCATTTACGGCTCCATATCAGCTGTACTGCTGGACACAGCGCCACCTATTCCGTTCCGCATCGCTAATTTGGCCGGTATCTTTAGAATGCACTATGTCTTTTGACTCCCTAGCAGTCAACGCTGTGTTAAAGGCTTTGCGGGGGGAATTAACTTGAACAAGGAATGAAATAACGGTTTCGCGGTACCTGGATATCGCACGACCAACGAATCAGGTGGGCGATCTGATGTAGAAATAGGTTCCTGACAAAAAAGACCAAAGCTTCACTAGTTTTTGTAAGCCGGACGTGTGGCATGACTTAATAGCAGCAATCGAGAATTGAGGCAGCTGGAAAAGGTAGAAAATGTTGTATGTATCATATTTTTTAACGTTTTTTTGTCTTTTTCCAAAAATAAACCTATATTATAAAACTAGTTTAGCAATAGACAATTAGTTAGAATTTTTGGTGCGTAAAATCGTTACGATAGGCCAAGTATTTGGCGCAATCTCCAGTGTACCGAAATGCTACAAAAAAAATCCAAATCAAACGCCATCTGACAGAGTTTCCCACCTTCGCCTACGGCGGTCCGGAACGTAGTAGTCTGTGTCACAGATGCAAAA
>JAMKCH010015131.1:0-38196 GCA_023653785.1 Ophioderma brevispina | reverse complement strand
CAATGTAGACTTATTCTCCATTTTGACCAGTCATGCATGGCAATGCACCTTGATATGCTTGACAAGTAATTGTCACACACTTTTTGGTTTATGCTCATGTAGGTTATATTTGTCCAGGATATTATGATGGCAAATGTAAGTAACAAAATACAATGCATAAAATTTTCTCTACAAATCTTACTGCTATGAAGCAAACTTGTATAAACCACTAATAAAACAATCATTTTGCTTCCTTTTCATGTAACCAAACTAAACAGTGGGAAACAATTCTGAACATTCCTGAACCTTAAATTTTGTCTTCTAGATAGCAGTGTATGTTGTTTTGAAAATATACCATTTGTTTTATACCATCTATAGTTCTTTGATGAAATAATACATACTTTTGGACACTCTCTTATGGACTGTAAATCTTCTAATAGAATAAGCATTCAAAACTTAGGGATTTTATACTAAAGATAAATATATGACATTTACCTTTTTGTAATGATGACAAAGAGTTCAACAAGTCCTTTGCATAGTATTAGTGAAAGGGGAAAAATTTGTATTGTACCACCACCCTATGATTTGGCAACCTCAACGTAATAAACTGCATGTTGAAGGATGTGGTGGCAGAATACAGAATTCCACCCTTGAAAGGCACTATCGGTGATTTGCTAAACCAGTAAATTGAAATAAAATAAAAAATCAGATTTTTCAAGTATAAGTACACTAACATACCCCATAAGTGATAAGACCAAAACCAACCTAATAAGGACAAAATCGGATATTTTAGTCAAGTGTCTGTAGGGACACTTTCTACAACAAGCAATTGAATGGAGATTCCTATCTTTGAACACTGCTGTTTTTGTCCTTATCTGGTAATTTTTCAGCTGGAACAAAATAACATACAAGAATACTACAGACTTATCATTACTTTTACGCTATCCCTGCAAATTTCAAATATTTGACTCGTTCAGGTGGATCACTGATAGTATCTTGAACAACATTATAGTCAGCTAAAACTTACAGACTCTCCAAGTCACACAAGTATTAAAGTAAAAGAAAAAGAGGGTGGCAAAATAGAAATATACCGTACAACAAAGTTGGGGCTTACCTTCCTGATATTTGAACCTGGTTATCCTTTGGATACCTCTTCATAGCAACCAAAATTACCTGAAACAAAAACATTATTACAATGACTTCATTTACCTCCAGATGAACTTTGACCTGAAAATGCATCTACTCATATCAGGCCCCCTACCTAAAGATTATTATCACCAAGTTTGATATAAAATTGGATCGATTAAGCCCAAATTAATTGGTCGAGCTATGAGTTGCAAAAATATTGGGCGAGACACAGTCGAGCCCAATATTTTAAAACTCATAGCGAGACCAATTAATATTGGGCGTAAATCATCCAATTTTATCATTATCATGTTTTGGATCCGATATTTTCCCACACCTGGACTCCCCAAAGGCTCTTCAAATAAGAGCCTTTTACATACCTAACAAGTGATCCATTGATCACAAGTGCCACCTGACATGTAAAGCCCAAAACTTTTAAGCAACTTTATTCTTTAGCTCAACTCATTTGACTTCAGATGACCTCTGACCTTGAAATGTGGCCTTCGACCTCGTTAACATATGCAGATTTCCATATTGTACCAATGACCCAAATATTGTTACAATTGGAATTCAGCTTTTCGATGACACCAAAACTATCATGCAACTTCAACATTTGGACAGACATGCAGGCAGCCAGACCAAATGGCTGACTGATTTGTGTCCACATGAAAAATTTCATTGGGCGACACAAAATGAAGATAAAAACATCATACATGTCATCTACACCATACAAACATAAGAATACACTATCACAACTCCCCCTTTCTTGGTTAAGCAGGCATCACAGTATGCTTTTCAAGAGGAAACTTACATGTAGTTAAAGATGATAGTATGCCAATTATTTACAGCCCTGCCAATCCCATCTTAGATTCGGGTCAAAAAAGTACTCCTGAGGAGCCTAATGATCTGCACTCTGTACATTTTGGGTTCCATGGACACTAATCTATACGCGCATCCATTAGTTGTTCCGTAGGTTCAGGAAAATCAGATTAGAGGTCATTTGCAGAGGTGGCAATATTTCACAATGGACAAACAGAAATTGGTGTCTCTAGTTCCATCATTAAATTACAATCGGGAGATCCAGATTCTAATGTACAACAAGGCGGTTCTCGAACCACAAGTCTCGCCTGCTTTCGCCAGATAGCTGTAAGACAAAAGACAGCCCAGACCAGATTGCCAAATGTATGAATACAGGGGTCTCCAAACAAGTTGTGCAAGCAGAAAAAAATCAAAAACTAAAAAATCTTAAAAAAAAAAAAAAAAAAAAAAAAAAAAAAAAAAAAAACACAACAACACGCAACGACCCACAACCAAACAAACAGCAAAACCCCACACCCCTGCCCAACACCCCACAAAACCACGCAACACCCCACCCCCTCACCCACACCCGGCAACACCCCACCCCCTCCCCAAACACAACGCAACACCCATCTCCTCCCCACACACCACTCCCATCCAACACGCTGCAACACCACCCCTCCCCAACACCCCACCCCCTCCCCAACCACCCCATCCCCTTCCCCAACAACCCCGCAGCACCCCACCCCATCCCGCACAACACCCCACCCACTCCCCAACACCCGCAACACCCACCCCTCCCCAACACCCGCAACACCCCACTCCCTCCCCAACACCCACCCTCCCAAACCCCCACAACACCCCACACCCTCCCCCAACACCCCATCCCCTCCCAAACACCACCCCCTCCCCAACAGATCCCACCCCTCCCAAATCCCATCCCCTCCTCAACCAACCCGCAACATCCCAACCCCTCCCCAAAACCACGCAACATCCCCAACCCCCTCCCACAACACCTGCAACACCCCACCCCTCCCCAACACCCCACCCCCTCCCCCAAAACCCTGCAATACCCAACCCACCTCCTCAACCACCCGCAACACCCCCATCCCCAACACCCGCAACACCCCAACACCTGGCAACACCCCAACTCCCAACCACCCTGCAACCCCCACCCCTGTCAAAAACACCCCGCACACCACCCCCCACCCACAATTCCTCCCCAACACCCCACCCCTCCCCAACCCCCACCACCCCCAAAACCCTGCAATACCCCACCCCCTCCTCAACACCCCGCAACACCCCAATCCCCAACACCCGCAACACCCCAACACCCTCCCCAACACCCTGCCAACACCACACCCTCCCCAGAGAACACCTGCAACACCCACCGATCTCCAACAACCCCCACCCCACAACACCCCAACCCCTCCCAACATCCCGCAACAATCATCCCCCTCCCCAACACCCGCAACACCCACCCCTAACACCCACCCCCTCAACACCCCACCCCTTCCCCCAAACCCCACACCTCCCCAACACACCACAAAAACCCCCATCACCCTCCCCAAACACCCCGCGCACCCCAACATCCCGCAGCACCCCATCCCAACACCCCACAACACCCCACAAAAAAAACTCCCCCAACACCCACCCCTCCCCAACACCCACCCCTCCCCAACACCCCAACCCCTCCACAAACACCACCCCCATCACCCTGCCCCCTCCCCAACACCCCACCCCGCCAACACCCCACCCCCCTCCCCAACACCCGCCCAACACCCCCTCCCCAACACCCCCTAGACCTTCCCCCAAAACCCAATTTCCTCTACAACACCCACCTGCCCTCCATGTAACGCAGACATTTGCATATCCAAGGTACACAGCAAGATCCTATTCACGGGTAACCCAGAGCTTAGGCTACTCCATGTCTACTCTAAGCTCTACTCTAAGGGTACCCCCTTGATGGCCATTATTGACGCGTACCTACAACTAATACTTGTGAAGCTACACAAGCCACTGGGATGGATAGCAGCTATGTTTAATTAAACAGTACCATCCTATAGTGTACTCTGCAGTTGCCTACTAGGTGGACTGACAGGTAACCATGTAAGCCACCAGTAGATGGAGTAACTCTGCAGCACTACTCCCTCATGGTGTGACTAGTGGTTACGCTACTGCGTGTGTACCTAGGTGGATGTTACCCCCACTTTTGCGGGCAGTGATGTGGTACCCATCCGGGTGGGTACTCCGTGGGCTACTTAAAGCTACTTCAAGGTACTCCCATGAAAGAAATTGCCGTTGGTAATGTACTGTTTCAGCGCTAGAGCAATATGCAATATTTAATTAGATCAATTGCATCACAAAATACCCTTAATGGCCCACATGCACTTTGAATAACTATGATGCACACAAGATGTATGGCCAGATTAGTCTTTCCATGTAGCAAAGGAATTTTGGCCTATCCAGTTACTGTTTCAGCGTACAGCCATTTGCAGATTTAATTAGCTCATTTGCATACACTAAGCTGCATATATACATACTTTCAAATGGCAAAAAAGATGCGCACCATAACAGGATTTCATGAGTGATAGGAAGTTTGTGTATCCGCTGTACCGTTTAAAACAAATATAGCAATTACGCAGATTTTATGCATATTAAACTAGCATCATTTGCATACCTAATTAACCCAAAATATGCCCAAAAAAATCTAATCACGTCAAGAACTCTTCAACCCGACCTTCCATTACACCAAGTTAAATCATTCTATGCCTTACCGAACTCTAGATAACTTGTACACACATTTTTCTCAATTATGCAAATTAAGACACTTAATTAGCATAGTTCATGCCCAAAACCCCACTTTGACCCAATTATGATTCACACCAAAGATGCATGGGGGGGGGACAAGTATTCTTTCATCAGCGAAGGAATTTTGCCTATCGATGTACCGTTTCAGAGATACAGTAATTAGCATATTATTAGCTCATTTGCATACCTAAGCCGCATATATCACACTTTCAAATTGCCAAAAAAAGATTCAGCAACCATTAGCGCCCTTTCATGCAGTGAAGGAATTTCCCGCTATCCAAGGTACCGTTTCAAAATTATAGCAATTACACTGATTTTTGCATATTAGTTAGCTCATTTGCATACAAAATTATCATGCCCGAAATCTACTCAGTTGGGCGAAACTCTCTAGCCCGCACCTCCCTCCACCAAGTTACATATTATACGCCTTACGGAACATCCAGATAAACTTGTACACAAGCCTGCGGGAAAATTTTCTAAATTATGCAAATTAGCTACCTAATTAGACATTATTTGCAATATTATTGCGCCTTATTTGCATACGATAATATGCCCCGAAATCTAATCAGGCTCGAGAAACTTATGAGACTCGCTTCTTTTCAAAAAGTACATCATCGTAAGCCCTTACGCGAACTCCAGATAAATCTTACACAAGCAGTGAACACGGACGGCGGGAGAACAGGCAGCATGACAGACAGACGGACAGACAGACAGCAGAAAAGTGATTACTAAGCTCTGACCGAATAAAGTTCAGGCGAGGACAAAAATCACGTCTTTTATGACAAATTTGCACTTTTGAGCATTACCATTACAAAGTAATAGTTTACTAGACAATTAGACAAACACAACTGTGCAAAAATCTCAAAGTTTTTTTTTTTTTTTTTTTTTTAAAAATGTGCTGTATTGCTTTAATCAAATTCCTAGGCTGGTCACACGCCTAGGAGCAAATTTTTGCTAGCAGTCATATTATTCATACCATTACAATATTGGACTACACTTCAATTGTAACTTAAAATTCAAGTAGAAATAAAGAGTTCTCATGCAGGACAGGATGAATTGGTTTTCATCTTTCCCAAGATTGTAACAAATTTTGTTTCCAGACATGTCATGTCTTGTATCATAAGAATGTTGTCTATTACCTTTGTGGCCCAGACAGGCTTGAAGCATTCGATGACCCTCAGCAAATCAAAGTAAGCATTTAATCTTTCAGAAGGAAATCTCGCCTCTTATGGCTTAAACATCTTATAACATTTAAGATTTGCTCTTCATTTGCCAGTCCAGTTATCTGCCACAAAAAGGAATAAAAACACTACAAGTTCATAATTCTAGGATGTTGAGGTAAACGTACTTGATTGTTAATCAATTGATCAAGAGTAGCTGGCATCACGGTTTGTGGATAAGAATCAAAATAAGAAAATACTGTTTGTAGCGTCGTTCTGTCATAGAGTTTGCCAATAGGCAAATTCACCATGACCTTACCATAATAAATGGATTAAAAGTGACCATAAACAAGTTTCCCTTCCCCTCCTGTAAAAGGCATGCTAATTATTGTCACATGACGAAAACCTCAATGAAAAGAACGACCAAGTCGCATGCCATGTGCATTAAACTTGGGGTTGAGCAGGCCATTTTAGCCATTAAGCAAGTCATTACATATAACATCAACCGGCGTACCTTCCCAAGGCCCAATCGATCCTTTGTTTGGCATACCATATAAGGAAAGAGTGGCTTGATTGTCAGAAAGTTCCAATGCACAGGTCAAATCATTTTTGTCCTACGGACTCATGAATATAGCATTCCTCGGACAAAATGTTGGGCAAATTTGCCATTCACTGTTCACACGGCCAATTTGAGAAGAATAGTTCCAACATGGTCTCATAAATGGAAAGCACATATATTTTCCGAATGACACTTTATTTTGAACTTACAACCATGAAGCAAGAATAAATTTTCTAGATTGTGTGAAAGTACCACTGAATTTGAGCATATACTTTGGCAACAGTAATTCAACTAGCAATCCCCCATTCTTGTAATACACATGAAGCAAAAGAGGTCATGCGTCTATTGTGAGCAGTGTGTAAGGTATAGTAAAATGGACAATAACTGCAAGATGATTATTATCATACCTTTATAGCTGGTAGATATTCTAGTTCACATTCATCCAATCCCAATAAGCCTAAAAACTCCAGTGGTGCTTGTAGGCCTTTTAATCCCTCAATACTAGACTTAACCTCATGCTCATTAATACGAGAGGCTTTTGCGTCACTCTCTCTCTTATCCTTGATTCACCAACTTCCATTTCTTCTCCGTTGCTTTCTTCCTTATCTGCAGGTTTATCCTTTGGCTTATAACCACTATCTGGTTCACTGAGAAAGGGAAAAATGGTCAGCAACATGGTTTTATTATTTCTCAGGTTTTACTTTGAATTGCTTGGAATAGTGCTGTCCAAACTACAAATTTATTTAATTTGTGTGTTTTGTAAAAATGTGTGAAAAATCCCATTGTAAGGTGTTATACTTTGCATGAAAATAATGTTAGCGAGTTAGGGGTTTTAACAGCTGGAAACTGGTTTAGATATAGAAGAAAGTAAATATACCAGTTTCCAAATCCGATGTCTTTCTTTATACCCAGCTTGGGTCAAAGGTTGTAATGATGTCAAATATTTAAAATGTCTCTAGTGGCGGCACTACGGGGGTTGGGGGAGGTAAAATGCCCCCAAAAATGTTCCTTGTCCACCCCCAGTTTTTCCAAAAACTTGAGCCCTAACTTGTCAAAAGTGATGGATACTGTCAGTAACAGTTATAATAGCAAATTCTTACACTCTTCACACACATTTCAGCATAATTTAATGTCATATTTGTCTATTTCCCCACTAAGATTGCAATATTTGTGCGCTCCACACACATTTACCCCATTTTGTTGAAAAATTTCACTCACCTCCCGTAAAATTGCCCCCCCCCCCCCCCGATAAAAAATGATCCTGTGCCACCATGAGTTTAATCATGCTTAAATCATGCTGCAAATTATTCCGAATCACAAAGAATAAAGTTCAATGTCACATCTTTGTAGGATGCATGGTTCAAGGGATATGATGTCAAATACATCAAGGGTCAACAATCTCTCATAGCATTCAAATTCTAAAAACATACTCTGATTCACCCCAAAGTAGTCTCAAATGTAGCTCTTAAAACAAATAACATATCTGACAAGCAATCATCTGTAATTGGTGAAATTGTTATTGGCATGTCCCCATCTGGGTTTCCATTCTGATAGAAGTATAATAAGCTGAACTATGACCCTCTAAATTGATAAGAACTTAGGGTGGTAAGTATATGAAACTATAATCAATTTCTTTAGGAGCAAGCTACAGTGTTGAGCCACTCAACTCAATTTACTCTTACACATCTTTAGATTCCTCATGTATAATGATATATGCCTTCATTTTTAAAGATTGTGGTCAGTAGGTCTCTACATCAGAGAAGTCATCTTCCTCATCATCTTCCTCCTATTCATGCCAGTGGTGTGATTTTTATTCATTTTTAGCCTCTATCATGTCAATTTTTAAGCTTCAGAAACTACTCTTCGCTTCTGTTGATCTTGCAATGGTGTTTGTTACCAGACCAAATCTAAAGACTTCAGACTTGGTAGGCTTTTAACCATCTGCCTCAGTATTTCTGTAGTTATGGAAAGCTTTTCTGTTCATTAGAAGATATGTCAGGGTGCCTAAAAAAAGATGGAATTTCTTGGAACATAATAAAAACAATATTCAAAGAAACTAGAGAGTGGCCTCAATATTAGGTGCATGACCGTTTGCTTCTAATTCTTGTTTTCACTTATATCAACCTTTCATCATTGCCTAAGCTTTGGTAGTTTTGAAAAATGTATAAGGGTTATGAATATTCAGGTACATTATCTTTATTTGAAGTGGTCCAATCATCCAATGATTTATTTTTCCTTTCAATGAGGACTAGCATATGGGGTTAATATGAATAGGGCAGGCTTGCAAGACAAGTGATCACAGGCCCCGACCCTGTTCTGGCAATGCTATATTTGATCTACAGACATTGAAAGGCCTTGTCCACGTTTGGAAATCTGGAGTCATTGATCTTTGATCATTAGGTTGGGAATCATCAACAGGAAACATTTAAAGGACTCTCTGCTAAATTGATATCAAGTTTGGACATGGGGGCTGTTATTAGTCATTTACAATCATTTTCAAAAGATTTTTACACTGAGGCCATGAGCGGTTGACCTTCAACCTCTATGGTTGTGGTGGTGGTTCGCGAAAACATTAGGCCTTGATAAGGAGACCGTGATTCAACTAAAAAAAAAAAATAAATTACATAATTGTGACTTTAGTGAGTGAGTTAGGCCCAAAGTGGACTACAGGCTGCCCCCAGGAGCAAAAACACATTTGAAATGAACTTGAACACAAAACTAAAGTTTGGTAACAGTGGCAAGAAATTTCTTTTTGACATGGCGGGGGGATGGGGGGATGGGGTGGGTTGTGTCAAAATTTAAGAAGGAAACAGGGTTGATGAAAGATTCATTACTAGCACATGTGCGCGAAGCGCGCTAAAAATTTTGCCATTTCGAAGCTAATATCGTTAAATGTAATTGTAATTAGAACAAAATGCGCACGAAGCGTGCAGAAATTTACTATTTTTAAACTATTATGGTAAAATATGAGGTTATTTTTGGTCAAAAACACATGAACAGGCATCAACATTGGGGGGGATGATCGTCTTGACCATCCCCCTCATCAAAATATTGGGGGGGATGTATCCCCCATCCCCCCGGGATTTACGCCTATGTTGGTAACCACACTAACCTCAATCTTCTTTCAAAGCAATGCACCACTGTGTACAGAAGATGTACACGTGGAGCATAAGCAACCAAAGGTATGGACTTGACAACTATAACAACATATTCTCATACCTTAGTGATGTTAGTTGGCAGATGTAATCAAGACTAGCAGCAGCCAGGACACAATCATGCAACACCAAAGACCTTAACTCATCCTTGATCAAGTTCAGGCAGGATAAGTCTCCATTCTTTACCACCTTAGATAGGTCAAGATACGTCAGATTGGGCAGATGTTGCAAGAGCAAATGAAGCTGTGTTGCACTGAGTTCTAAGAAACCTATGTTAAGCGAGCGCAGTTTTGAAAGCGGAAAATCAAACAAGGGGAATCCATATTTCTGTAGTACCCGAGTGCATCCACTGATATTCAGTACTAGCAGGTTCTTCTGGGTGAGGATATCTCGGAGACAATCTTCTGTCAGATTGGTGCAATTGGAGATATCAAGTTCTGTTAATTTATGACAGGACAAGTACATAATGCTGGCATTTGTGATAGGAGCCTGACTCAAATTGACCCTCTGTAACTTGGTCTTGGCAGGGTCACAGAACACCCGTACAATGTCATCATTGGCCGCACCTTGCTCGCTTAACGTGGTCACCATACGATCGCAGATTACACTTGGAAGGCAGGCATCATCTCGGATCTTAACTGGCCTTCCATCTTCATCGACGTCACAGAAGGTACTGACATGGGATACACAGTAGTAATGGCAAAGTATCGGGAGTGGGCCTTGGACTTTGTTTTCTTCAATGTTCCTCTAGCCATAGGAAGATGGTACTTGATTGATGAGGTTTGATTTCACATTTGCAGGAAAACAGAGAACAATTCAGTTATACGAAAAATAAATTGCTTGCAGCATGGAAATAAAATGTGGAGGAGTTGAACATTTCAGATACCTAGCCAAGCAGGGCTAAGGGGTCTTGTATAACAGTTGGTCTTTCGGTTGAATTCCAGTCGTCTTCAAAATGCTACCAAAAACAATGCCAACATTGCGGCTGATTTCCAAACCAGCCAGACTTGGTCAGAATGACAATTGACCCAAGCTTCAATGGGGTGTACACAGTGGTCACCCCAGTGGTCAGTATAGTTATTTATCCTGCCAAAATCAAGAAAGTCGTTTCAAATGAGGTGCACTGATACATAGATATTAATAAAGAGATGCCGTACACCCGCGTTCAAGAATGGTGGTGGCCACCATAAAACCATGTTTGTGAAATTATAAAATATTCATTTTGGACATCCATTACGGATGTTGGCCTGTTGGCTTGGCAACAGTACATCATTAATGCAAATGATGACTATAAATTTGGTACACCGGATTCTGGAAAATCAGGGAATATAAATGAATAAATTGGTTCCACACACTATGTATTAAGTGAGTACATGCTGCAGCAAGGTTACAGCTATTGCACTGGTGGTTGGCATCTAGAGTTATATTAGAGGTATGTGGCTGATCATGACCACCTCATGCATTGTCTGGGCCAATGGCATTGTCAATATTGTAACCAGACGATAATAAATTTGGATCAGTTGTCAGTACGTGGTCATTTGAGCCATTTAGGCCATCCTCCAATGCCTTCAAGATTGTATGGGAAAAAATTTGTGTCAATTATCTAGACTTGGTCAGAAAAAGGACAGTAGTCCCAAATAGGTCACCGGAATACGTGGTCAAGAATATCAACCAAAGATGGCCAATATGCTGGTCATAGAAAATCAACCTAAGATGGGGGGGGGGGGGGGGGGGGGCACACAAAATAAGGGGTTACCATGGTCGGTAATAATGATAAAAGATTTGCCCAGTTGTAAGAAAATGATAATCCTATAAAAAATTATGGTAGGCCTGCCTTGAGATGTAACTTACCCTGCTTGAATTGTCTGGTGGGTGATGCATATAGACTGTTCAGATAAGACCCCCATTTCAGCATCACTGACATGCAAGATTACCATCTTTAATTGTACTAACTGTAACCCATACACTCTGGCTTTTTGAAAACTTTTGACAAAAAATTCACCAAAATACATCTATATTAAAAAAAATAGTAAAATTTGAAAAAAAAACCCCCAAATAACTTCTGTCTTTTATGGGCAAATTGGCTTTCTCTCACCCAAAGAACCTATATTTCCAGTCCGTGTAGGCAGAGGGGGGTAGGACATGCCACCTAAAAAGACAATAGCAATTCAAAATGGCATTCCAACTTCGGGTGCTAGTCTTTTTCCAAAGACTTACCGTAGGAGGTCGCTCTACGCATATCAAACGGTTGCACACAGACTTGACCAAAGAATGGCCTGGTCCCGAATATTAATCTTAAATGACATTATTGGAAAAATTAACTGTTTTGCCGAGAGGTCTCAACCATGCCTCGAAGGATTTTGACGTTAATAATTTTTTCTTAAATTACATAACATTACTAAGAATCTTTTGCAACGCAGTGTGTGGAAGAGTTGATTTGTATATGCACGAGGCAGAGGACTGCCATAGTAAATGCACCGTAAACAGTTCCCAAATCACTGTTTGGAAATCCCCAATTTCCAAATCGAGCAGGTCGTTGTACTACCCCCCTGCGTGGACACGTAGGCAAAGGGATAGTTTTGCATGTTGCTGGCAACACCCTCATTGGGGATGAGAAGGGAGAAGAGGGAGAGAGAAGAAAGAGATAATGAGTCTGTGCGGGCACCAAGGCAATGACCTTATGTTGCTCTAATCCCCTTCAGAATTTCGATACCGACTGGAAAAAATATGGAGTTCTACCCTGGCGAGCGCAGCGAAGTTGGAAAATTAGCGCACCCTCTCTTGAGAAAATCCGGGGTCCGCCCCTGAAGCTGGTACAGGCAATCGGGAAAACTTCTGGAGTCTTGGCCCCCGGACGAAAGGGCTCAAGGTCTGGCTTCCGGCCCTAGTACAATAATGGGATTCACTGAGTTTCTTTAACAGTTACATGCATTTAACAGTCTGTGATGGGAAGTCCCAAAATTATGTATCAGCTATGACATTTGTGTAGACTTCAAATTTCGACCACTGGCAAACATGTCACCTCAATTTTCATGATTAACACCGGTGTTACTAAAACACTCTTCTACCTGTTTCGCCCAGTAATATAAATTTTAAATACAAGCTAAAGCTTTCAAAAGCACCTGGCAATACAAAATAAGGACTTAGTCACCGGTCAGAAATCTAAAGTATAAGTATTGAAAATTTTCATTAAATGTCAAAGAGTCATAAAAGTTGATGAAGAATTTACACAACTATCATGTTGTTGATAACCTCTAAGGAATACTGTCAAGGTGGGAATCGGGTAATATTTATTCCATGAAGCGTGAAAATTAAAGAATGTGAGACAAACATTTTGGTATATCAGTTACACACTATTTTGGGCCATGACTCTCCATGATTTTGTTAAGGGGATTATGATAATTGACATGTAAGGCGGAAGCCATGCTCAGCAGGAGAGGCTACGCCCTATTCCAATGTTTAACTCGACGTGGCATCATCTTTTAATCTTTGGCAAAATCTTTGGTGCCATAGTTACAACTGTTCTGTGGAGTTCCAATGCCATTAAGGTTTTTGAGATGTAATTTCTAAATAAAAAGAAACAAATAATTTTATTTTTGACATCCATAGATCCAGAGTCGTGAATCATGTCTTACCAATTGTAACCGATGGCACAATGTTCCAAAAGAAGTTCATGTGAACCCTGTACACAGGCGTGCCACGAATTTGGCAGACCAAGTTAGACACAACAAGGTTACGTTCACCTGAAAAATTTCATGTGAATTTAAAATACGGAAAAATGGTTCTCACATGATGCAGAAGACTCTACAAGAATGCTGTACAATATAAAGTTGTTGCCCAAATAATGAATATTAGCCACTTTGCAGCTGTAAAGTTAGAGCAGATGTCTGTGTATCTGGCTAGTCTGAGCTCATGACGAGATAGTCTTAACTTTTTATGGCTGATGGATCATTACTTAATAGACTATTTAGACCGGGGATACCAGCAATTTAATCCTGATTTTTACCAGGTGTCTTGTTATGATATTTGTATAAAGGCAATTACTGGGCTCATATGAAAAACAAAAGTCTAAGTGTCGCGATGCGGTGGAGCGTCACGTCAGAGGTCAATGACTTCTAAATTTGCGTGTTCTTCAACACTATAGCTATTTCTCATAGCGCTACTGCTCACATATAAAGAGTAAACAAACCAAAGTGGGTATCATTTTAAAGAGAAATAAAATTATTATTCAAGGATATCAATTTGCATATAAATGAAGCAGTAGCTAATTATAAGCCAAAAAGTGAGGAGTGTTTTCATCTTTTTGCTATTTTTTGCCTTACTGGCTGAATATAACTGAAAAAGTGGTCCATGAAGCTAACAATATTTTTCCTTCATATGTTCCCAATATTGCTCTCTATATATGTTACTTACACCTGAGAAAGAAAAGTGTTCCACTCATAGTTTTTGCGTAATGGTATTTTAAGTGACCAACCAATTTCGTTATTTTAACCAATTTTGCAATTTAGGCTGTTTCCTATGGAAAAACATAAATGATCGTTATATGCACATTTCGAAACCCCCAAAAAGTGTAAATCTGTCATTCAGGTGAATATGGATAAATGGTACGTTCATTAAGTGAATAAAATGGTTCTTCAGCACATCAGAACCTTTGGGGGTCTGGAGGGGACCTCAACGGTATGCAAATGGTTCTAAAAAGTTCTGTAAGTACCTTCTCTGAACTCTAAGAAAACAAACCCTTTGGAGAACAATTAACGGGTTACAGTGTCTGAGACTTCTGTTCATTCACCTTACGAGCTCTTTTTGGAGGGCAAACGGTTTTTGTGTATAAACAACTTAATTCGGGTTTCACTATATTCCCTGGGTGAAGTGCTGAAAATGACTATCATTCACATAATGCAAACTAAGATTCCATAATTGAGTAAAGAAGTCTTCTAGGATATCAGACAGTCTTCATTGGAGCCTCTCCTAGCAGAGGCGGCAGAAATCTGAGCAATTGTAGATTTTATTGTTAAAAATAAGTGACACTTTGGGCCTCTGTAAGTTAACCCCCTAAACAAAATTGATGCCCAATAATGATTGCAATTCAGTCTGTCTTGTCCAATTAACTGATGTCCGGTTTATATTTTAAATTTTCAAAAAATATACGTTTTTTTCGAAAAAGTCATTAGAGTTGTTATATCATCAGACTACAAATCAGTAAGTTCCACTTGAAAAAATTCTTTGGATTTTATTCAATTACACCAAATTTTTATTGGCAAAATGACAAATATCAATCAAATTTTTTCGTCTCACATCCAATTTACAATCATAACATTGGAACCTTGGAATCTTCTTGTTTGTATTGAAATGCCAAAAATGCGGATTTGACCCTGATGAAACCAATCGGCATTAGTCCATTTCATTCTAGTGGGGCCAATATTGTTTGTGAATCATGTCCACCGACGACACTTTTATATGGAAATCCTCCAAAAAACGTAATTACTAATGGTACCAAACCTTTTTTCGTTATTTTCAAAACGGGGTGAAATGCACAGATTTCAATTAGGACGGCTGATGAGGCGTCGAGGGATAAGAGAACCGGCCGTGGGGCGG
This sequence comes from Ophioderma brevispina, assembly GCA_023653785.1. NCBI lineage: Eukaryota > Metazoa > Echinodermata > Ophiuroidea > Amphilepidida > Ophiodermatidae > Ophioderma > Ophioderma brevispina. The sequence goes on along the minus strand of JAMKCH010015131.1, from coordinate 23,014 downwards.
TTGCTGGGCGGGGGGGTGGAGCGGGGGGGTCGGGGTTGTTGGGGGGGGGAGGGGGGCGGGGGGGGGCGGCGGGGGGGGTGGGTGAGGGGGAGGGCGGGGGGGGGGGGGGTGGGAGGGGGGGGGGGATGGGGGGGCCGGGGGGGGTGGGGGGGGGGGGGGGGGAAATGCGAGTTTCTTGATGGTGTTTTGTACATGAGAATATACATGAGATATATAGGCAGGTATGATTCTTGAGGTGTTGAAACCTGTAATACCTTACTATGGTTTCTCGTGCAGATATGATCAACAAGGGTCCTTGTCATCTATCATTTACAACTTTGACGATATAGCAGACCTTGTCAGGGCTAGAATACAGTGCGATTTCTGCTGAAATACCAAAATTGCCATTAACGAAGCAAGAACCTGGGAACACTGTCGTGAAGGACAACGATAAAAAAACTTGTGGAATTTAAAGGCCTCTTGTGCCCTGCACACTATCCTGAACAAAACTAACTCATCGTTACTTGGGACACTCTTTCTAGATCATTGATGCGCAAGAGACGCATTCCATAGCTTTAGCACATGGTGCGTACTGAATCGGCAAAGGAGCATGCTCATTCCAGTGAAAGAATGATTGACAAAAACTGATTCTCTATGCAACCTCAGATCAGGTACAGGTGCCACTGCTCGTCTTATTTGAAAGACAACGGAGCTGAAGGTGTGGGGGGGGGGGAATTCGCGATGCCCGAAAAGAAAAAATATGCAACGCTTTGAAAAGCCCTCAAGCTAGAAAAAGTGAAAAACTTGGTCACGGATCAGTCCACCTTGATGAGATTGAGGCAATAGGACACTCTTCCGACGGCGAAAAGACCATCAAAAAAGATGATGGTACAGTGATGATATATCTGATAGATGCTAGTTTTGTCCAGAACAGTATTCCCATTGCCTTCACTATGCGTGTTTATGGGGCTAAATTAGTTTGGAACGAACACGCTACGTTGCAGATTTTCAGGACACATCATATGCGAAGGCTTGATGCGCCTCCATGATGAATATGTAAAGGGCATCCCGGGACCCGGAAGACCACGAGGGAGCGCTGGTGCAGGGCAAAAGAGGGCTTCAGATTTCCACAAGTGTTAGTTAATCAGTGTCCTTTACGACAAATATCCAGGTTTTTTTGGTATGAATGGCAAGCGGCTGAGTATTTTCAACACTAGCAAATCACACATTATAACAGCCCCTGACGAGAGTCTGCATATATCTACAAAGGTGTGAACGAGGAGTTGTTCTGGCAAGACTTGAGATGTGACCATCATGAAGTGGACGCGTGCACCCTGTTCCATGGTGAAACTCATTACTGAGAATGTCCAACAGCCAAACGACTAATAGTATTCATACTGCTGCTGCACCAGCTTATTGCAGCAATTTGGATGGATGTAGGAAAATCATCGGTTAACACCAGATGTACTATTGACATCTCGTATTTGGCAAAACAGTATGCTGCATGCCGGATAACACCTATTCACCGAATGTGCTTTCTACACAGCTTTGGTAAAAATGGGTACTATTGATCAGCATAGTGATTAAAGTTGGGAGAGGCTCTAACGTTGACAAGGATTTGCAATGATTTACACTTGAAAATTTCCTGACCCTCGAGATGGACATTCTAAGTTGCATGATGTGAATGATGCTAAATATGTCATTTGAAAATAGCACCCAGGGAATATGAGTAAAATCCTACTTAACCATCAAAATATCCGATTCCAATCTGTTTCAACGTACACCAAGATGTTAATCGTCAAGAAAGGATGACTTAAGCTTATTTGTTTTTTTTTTTTTTTTTTGTTTTGTTTTTTCTGCGAAGATAGTGACGATGATGAAATTGGCCAGTAAATATGGAAAGATCAAGTTTCAGTTTGGGGAAGGCGGAAGGGAATTTAATAAGAACATGAAGTAAGGATAACTGTAGTACATGATGTCCAGAGAGTGTTTTGAATCAATTCCACACAATGCTATTGCATATGCCGTTACTCTACTGTAATCTAAAAACATGTTAGTGCTTAGGGATAAAAAGTTTCCAAACGTTTAAGAACCAAAGACATTTATGATCATGCTAAAAATTCCTACAGTACAAACGCTTTGTGGGCTACAAAAAGCGTATTAGGTCAAGGTTTTATGTGTTAAAATAGGATTCCGGGGAGATCGCATGGACCCTTTTGAGGTGAAGTTTCCCAAACCTGGTGCATAGTGGGATTGACTCGATACACCATATGATGATGTAGGTCTGTATAATAATTGGAATATTGCATTGCTCTGTATGGTTAACCCGGGGCACTGACATAGAGAAGTGTTACGACCCATAAGACCACAATGTCGTGCCCCTCCAGCAGTTTCTAGGAGCCCCCAGTTTGAAAAAAGAATTCCAGTTCTTAACGGTCCTCTTTTGGGGAAAGTTGCCTCTGGAAAACTAAATATAGCCGGATTTTAGTTCCCAAAACCTAAAATTCCTCAAACTTTCATTTATAAAGGCCTACTTTGAGGGACAAAATTAGTTTCCAAGTTCCCCAAGTTCGGAAGTCGGGACCGCAAATATGCCTACCCAAGGAAAAAAGTGATGGCCCTTAAGGTTCTTGAATTAAAACCAGAAGTCTCAGGACACCTTAAGTGCCCATTGCCTTTATAGAACCGTTAATTGTTCTTCAAAGGGTTGTTAATTTGTTGGCCGTCGAGAGAGAGAGATAGAGGCATACTTCATAGAGCTTTCTTCCACAAAATTGAGAACCCAATTGCGACCCATTTAAGGTCCTACAGACCACCAAATTCTGAGGGGTGCATGAAGAACCATTTTAGTCAATTTATGAAAACATTTAAGTCCCATATTCACTGATGACAGTTTGAAACTTTTTTTGGAGGGTGCATATAACGATCAGTTATTGTTGTCAGAGGAAACAGCATAAAATTAGCAAAATTGGTTAAACATACGGTATTGAGTTGGTCAAATCTTAGAAATACCATTACGCCAAAACTAATAAAAGGTAGAAACACTTTTCTCTCAGGTGTCAGGTAGCACATATATAGATGGCAAAATATTGGGGAAAATATGAAGGAATTGGGTAAATATTGATAGCTTAATGGACAAATTTCATTTATAATTCAGCCAGTGAAGGAAAAAAAATAGCCAAAAAAGTTGAAAAAAATCATCACGTTTTGGATATAACTAGATAATGCCTTCAATTTATAGCAGAAATTTGATATCATCGAATAGATAATTTATTCTCTGTAAAATGATACCCAATTCTGTTATGTTTACTATTTATGTGATCAGTGCACTAAGAATTAGCTATATTGGTGAAGAACATGGCAAATTTAGCGGTCATGACCTTGACGTCACGTTCAACCGCTCGCGACACTCAGGACTTTGTTTTTCAGAGGCCCAAGTAATGGCCGGGGGGCCATGCGTTTAAACCTCGCCGAATTTTGGGTTCACACACCCATTTTTGAAAATTTGCGCCGTTTTTCCTTCAAAATGATCATTCTTTCAAAATTTAACCCCACCCACAATAAAAGTAGCATTTTCTGAAGGAAATTGAACAGGAACCAACAAACCACTCAGAACCATGTTAAGGTGTAAGGTTCTATTGTATATTTATTTTAATGAGGCCAAACTGTCACTGAAAGTGACCCAGGGCTTATGTCAAAAAAACTTATGTGTTAAACATATATCTGTTTTGATGTCCTTTTCTTGCAGCTGAGATTTGCCTTTCCAGCATATCTAACTGTAGGGGGGTTATCCTCACAAAAAAATGATATACTTTTCAAAAAATGACCCAAAATAAAACATGCGTTTTTTAGCAATTAAATCGACTTCTAATTTAACCACCTCCCCAGGGTCTTTATTGGTCATAGTACAATATAAGTGATTGTTTTCCTTTAGAATCACTTCAAATTGTTGAAAGTTAAAGGTCCATGGACATGCTTTAAACATTACTTATAATACCACCAAAAATGTTTCAGTCATCTTATGTATGATTTCAATGTAAACTCTGCATGAAGCAGATATTGAGAAAACGTAATTTGATAAAAATTGGGCATATATACCATGTGTTTTGGACCAGCTTTCAAAGGAAATTCCAAAATTAAAGTGATTATCGCCTGGCAAGCGTGACCCAGAAGTGACGTCCGAGTAAACAAATAGCGGTACACGATACCGCATGATTAGTCATCGTGGAAACGGACGTGCGCGTGGCCCAGTTTTCTTGAATACGTACACAGTTGACTCGTGATAGCGGGGTCGTACGTGTTGTATCATATGGCCTAATTTTTCTTGATTGATGGCTTAAAATAACGATTTTAATGTGCTGTATTGTCGAAGGCTGCACCAGCGGTGACAGTTACCGACAAGGACAATCAGAACAGAATAGCTTTATTCAAGTTTCCAGAAAAAGAAACGACAAGGAGAGATATCTGGAGAGTGCGGTGCGGTTAGCCCTTTTAGCCCACGTGTGAGCTTTGTTTAGAACTTGTTACTCTGACGTCATAAACGGGGTCAAATCCAACTACCGCATCTTGATACGCGTTCGGGAAAACGGGAGAAGGCCCTGGAAGAAGGCCCCTGCCAGTTTGGTATATTTATCCTTGAAATTTACACTTTCCCGATGTTCACTTTTTAAAAATCTGTGTTTTGCGATATGATCAGGATACGGTTGAGGTACGAAATGTCGAAATTATGAAATGTCTACTCAGTCTACCTCATAGCCCATGTCCTGGACCTTTAAAATGGTTTTGCACATTCACTGAATGACAAGAGAGCATGAATGAGCGGCATTGTACTCAACATGTTTACGATAAAACAAAAGGTAAGCACACATAATTGTCAACCAGCAAATTTTAAACTTTTCTTTCATGTCCATACACCTGTAACAGCTATGTACACCGAGTTTAGGTGTAAAGTTCACTTACATTAGTCCAGGACATCTTTAGAACGATTTGAAATTTTTTTTTGTGTTTCTCACATGGCAATGGCACACTAATATCGGTATAGTCTGAATTTGACCCAAAAAAAATCTGTTGCGATATTTTAATAAGTTTCAATCCCAAAATACAGATACAATCCTGTTGGTATGATAGCAGCAGTAGCTTTTGTATTTGGTTGGTACTGATAGGGAGTGCCTGCCTGATGTTGCTCATAATAGATAGCCTTGATTACCTATTGTGCCATGTGATATTGGTTTGGTGACCAAATTCAATCAACTGTATTTTCTAGTTCGTCAATTAATTTGCCCACCCATCGGATGTAATCTGAAGCAAAGAAATCAATAAATGCTGTGCATCTGGTCTTATAGCTACAACAGATCCTTCTTACATACTACGTTGCTTTAACATGTGCAACTGATCTATTTGTAGTTTGTCAGAGTGGCCGCCGATCTTGGGTGCAGATTGCTGCTGTCAGATGAAACACAATTGGAAAAGGTTCTACTGTTGAATTGTGTCGTACAATGATCCTTATTAATACACCCAATGGCCTACAGCAGTGTATTATTTTATGGTTTTACAATACAAACATAAAGATATACTGTCAGCTCTATATTGAACAAATTTGTTGAAAAAAACTTTATTCTTAAAGAATATCAACATATTTGCACTTCAAGGCACTAAAATTACATTTTTTTCCCATAGAGAGTTTGTACATAGCGCACCGCTTCCTCATGCCCCGCTTCCTCCCCACCCACTGACTCTTTTCGTCAATTTAATTGAAATACCATTCTGTCTATGTTCAAGATACCTCAATGAAACTTTCCATACGTAATAATGTTTCATCACAGCTTTCATTTTGATACCAAATGCATTGCCATATCTCTTATACTTCAAAAGATCATTACGAACAAACGACCACAGTGAAAAAGTGACTCCACCACCCTTTTTGTGTGTCCGAGTTCAAACGCATGGCCCCTATACAAATCATAACAATGACACCCAGGGATGTAAAAAAAATCAGATTGAAATTGCTGGTATCTCCCGGCTATCTCTAGTCATGACAGTTGTGGTGTATAAGAGTTCATTTAAATTATGAAATTTTATGCAACTATTATGATTAAAATGACCTGCTCATGTATGTGTCCCTGTTGTTTAACACAAGTGCTGATAATAAAAACAATTTTTATTAGCTCAGAATATTTGCGAATTCCGTTTTTCTTCTTCGGAGCCCCATTCAAAAGCACTGCTACAGGGTTATACTGCCGTGCCTTCTAATACTAACCTGTATACGCTTACGTATGCCCAAATGAAAAACAGTCATCATGGGAGAAGTTCCTTTACTTTGATACGAAAAACTCAAATCTCACTTTGTCATAAAAATAATCCGGTTCCCCAAAATTATAGGCTTCATGTCTCTAATTTAATATTTATGGATCATCTGCCATAAGCTTATAATACACTTTTGACTTTCATTATTATTTCATATAGATTTTTATGTATCTGTGAGTGACATTGCATGCCAGGCATTGAACAATCCTGAGAAACTGAAAGTGAAAAATTAAGAAAGTATGTAGGCCTATCATGTATCAGGAATGTCATGCTTTCATGAATGTATGACCAGAGAAGATCTTCTCTGGTATGCCCTTCTCACAGTCGAGACACAGACAGTCCACTCACAGACAAGACGTACACTACAGACCACATCAGTCACCTCTGAAACATAAACCAACCTTAAAATTCGTGAAAATGAGTATGACACATCGTTTCAATCTGACCGATCAATTTCTTAATACAGAACAACGGAAATTCCCCGTTCTGCTTTGCTTCAATCTACTCTGCGTTAACCATTTTAAACCGTATTATTTTCGAAGTGGCTATTCGTCCGTGGCGGTGCTAATTGCTAACAATTGCGTCTTATTCGCACCAGACAAATGGGCTGTTCCTTACCATGACTTTGACCTGACTACGGTCCCTATTTCTTTTCTTTTCCTTCCGCCGCGGCAACTTTGATTATCCCCATATTCTCTCAGATCATTATTTTGGGAGGCCCAAGAGTTGAGACGACACAGTAGGCCTAAACTTTCTTATAACCTGAGGCTGAGACGAATATAACTCTATTGCTTTAACTCTATGGGGTAAGGACTGTCGAGCTTCTCTGCCAGGTACTTCTTTTTCATTGAAAAAGTGGACATGAACAAACTTGTGAGTTAGATAGAGGGAGCAATATTTGGGGCAAGAAATTGAACATGTTATTTGCCTGTTTTGTTTTTTTCTTAGGACCGAAAGTTGTGTGTTATTGTTGTTTTTTGTTTTTTATTAAAACGTTTTTAATTTTATTTTTTTTTTTTGTGGAAACAACATGTGCAATTTTGGATGAAATTGGTTAATGTGGTTATGTTGTGATAGGCCTTGAATAACAACTAACAACATCAATATATAAACATAATAATATATTAACAATATAACAAAATGAGCTTTTAAAAAATGTCCTCCAATGTGGTCGCTACGTTTTGCTCTTCGAACACATGCTGTCCTATTGGCCAAAACAATCTAAGTTAAAATGAAAATTAAAATCATTTAAGTAAAAACTTAATTTACAATCGAATATTTTTTTTACAAAATTAACATCAATTAAAAGTTTACAATAAAAATAATCAATCAAGCAATTAAAAAAGAAGTTAATGATATTAAAAACAAATTACTAACTATAAGCAATTTCAAAAAAATAATATCAAACTCTTTGGGATTAAAACATCCCAAATTATCAACAACCAAAAAGAAAGAACTAGAAAATACCAACTACCTACCCCCCCCCCCACAGCGGAGAATTGTTTACTATATATATATCTCTATATCTAATATCTATATATATATATAATATATAGATATATATATATAAACATATAGCTGTGGTGAATAGAGAAACTTATATTATAATTATAAGCTGATATAATAGGGCCTAACTCTAACGGCCGCGGTGACGGTGTGAACACGGGCAAAATTTTCGTTATTTTTATCGCTATTATAAGAATTACAGATGAAAAAAATTCTCTTCGCACAACACGTGCGAGTACAGAAAGTGTTCTTATTCACCCCGCTACGAACGGTCGAATTTACAAGAACATTTTCTTAGTTCACACCGCTACGGGTGCGAATGTACAGAAATGTTTTCTTATTCACACCGCTACGGTGCCAATTACAAGAAAAGTTTTTCTGTATTTCACACCGCTACGGTGCGAATTAAGAAAAGTTTTCTTATTCTCACTCCGCTACGGTGCGAATTACCGAAAACATTGCTTATTCGCACCGTCACAGTGCGAATAGACCTTCCTATTATTTCATTGCAATAGAAAGGTCATGTCACGCACGGTCACCACACCGAATCGCAGGTCATGTTGTATTGCCAATGATTGACAGCCCATGGGTTGCCAATTGGCTAAAAAATACTAACAAAACAAACCCATTTCTGTGAACGTTTTCACACAGCAAAAATGAAACTAACCACTACAGCACTTATATTAGACCTATATCAATTCTCTCTTCTTTCTTCTTATGGGTCCTTATTTTCATAGTTAATTTTAAAAAAAATGTGAAATTTGCAAGAGTAGCTATAAAGTTAAGGCACAGTAGAGTGAAGGATAAGGATGTAGTTAGTGTTTGCAATTGAAAAATTGAAAAATAAGAAGAAAACAGTAGTGTTGAAAAACATGAATCTCCAATCAAATACTTGTTAAGGTCGGGACTTAAAATATCTTATTTTGTCCTTATGAGATTGCTTTCATCCAGTACAGCGAGGCAAAAAATTGATTTTTGATTCTGATTTAGATTTTCGGATTTAGCAAATCACTGATTGATTTACACAGAATGGGGTCTGCTCCAGTCCTCAAATTTACTGGAAAAATTATATTATTTTAAATTAAAGGCTGGAATCAGCGAGTTCCGAGAGCGGGGGGGGGGCGCTCTCACTTTTCTAAAAAAATCGTGTCTTTGAAAGTACTAATGCTTGTCCACATACTAGCTACTAATCACTGTGTGAAATAGCTAAGCTCAAAATTGATACCCTTCGTATAGAAAATCACTACTTTGCTTCTATCATTTTAATTCGCAATATTAATTTGAAAGGGAAATAAATATGTAGATAAAATCAAACATTCTATTATATTCCCCATTAAGGTCCATTCATACTTCGAATCCCTTTAGGATAGCATAGTAGGCCTATTAAGTATTGGGTTTCATACAAGGGGACCGCTGGGTCCGAGGTCGATTCCCAGTGATTCCAGTTAGAAGGCCTACATCATAGTGTATGTATAAAATTATCTAACCAGCTAAAGTATTAAGATAAGTGCAATGTAAACAAGGAACATAGTACCTCAAAACCTCAGGAATGGGCAGTCCTGTAAATCTTAATTATGTTTAGTAAAACCTCAAAATCGGCAACTTTTTAAAAACAAATTTGCTGAAGAAAAATATTTGTGACCGGTTGTAAATAGCACAATGCCTATTAGCATAGGCTATATATATGCCAATGATGATAGGTTTCTTTACTAAAAGATAATGTTTGGAGTGGCCGCAAAAGCTCGCAAAGCGGACATAGCCTGAAGTGGGAGTGAGTACAAGAAGGGATATCGGTTACACCCTGGGATATCTCCCTCCTGAGCTGTGCTTCGCGTGGAACCCTTCGGTTTTTAAGACACATTTTCTGATGAAAAGTTTATACAATTTCAAATTGCAAGTTGGATAATAAAAAAAATAATTAATGGTAGGCCTACATTTGGTAACGTGTTTTGAATGGACCAAAATATCCTTAAAATGTTTGGATCCCCAATACGACCAATAGGTCCTAAAATGTTTTTGGCCCCTATATTTTCAACCCCTCCCCCACCAGAGTAGGCCTATTTATGAACACTCCCTAGCTGAGGTAACTATTTTAAAATGAATGTCAATTATTTCGAAATCTAGCAGGGGAGCATCTTTTAAAATTTTTAGAACACTTTCGAGGCGAAAAATCAGGTCAGGTAGGGTTCGAAACGCCAGGTCAGAAAAGTGTGGTCAACAAATGGTCTTATACAAGTACAGTCAGTCTCTAGAATAATTCCCCAAGAACTGCATGCCAGCCTTGATGCCAGCCTCTGCAAGCAAGCCTGGTGTAATTGGGTCCAATCTGGCATCACTAACCACTACTGTCCGGAGCCACCTGGTTGTTCGATCAGATTATGCCTAATTAAAACCACTTTTCCTTATATATAAATGCCATATTTCCCATTTAACCCACTTTGAAGGACTCTTCGAGAAAAATCCTTAATAAAGTCATCAAAATTAATCCATCTGGGACGTTATTGTAACCATGTATTTATTGAGACAGATTACTTACTAGAAACAACATAAGACGAAATGTCAACATGGCCGCCTCCTATCAAGAAAAGTGAGCGCAGTAATTTTCTATTTTTTCTGATAGCATACTTTAGTTACATGTTTTAACTGTTTTCTCATCATTTTATGATATTTCTCTTTTTTATCTAGGCTTTCTACCTTTAAGGAGTTGCTTGAAGCACCTGATATCGACATAGATAAGTTATACTCAATGTGTTTCAATGGTAAGTTCAATCACAGCTGAGTTTAATAGCAAATCTGCCACTGCACAGCCACTGCAGTACGACACCCACAGACTGCACAGTGCACATCATGTGACCAAAAATACAAAATTGTATTCTTTCTTAAAGGTGGTTGTTCCGATTTATGTGTATTGTGTTCTCTACTTGATATGAGAGCCTGGCACTTGCACGATTACACCCTACTATTGTAACTTATGCCATGGCATCATCTTTTAAAATTTGGACATAATCTTTGGTGCCATTAGTTACAACTGTTCTGTGGAGTTCCACTGCCATTTAAAGTCTGACTCTAGATTTCTGAATATATTGTTTAAATATATGTATTAAAATAGTGAACAAAACTAAAGATAGTCAACTAGAATGCTCAATCAAAGTTTGATATGAATCAGATTTTTTCGTTTTGATGCAGTAAACATTATGTGTACTAACAGTGGCCACTAGGATCTGTGTAATAAACAAAATTTCCGGATCCGGAAGTTAAATAAAGATGTGATTTTCTATATGAAGGACTTCGATTTATGAGCTTAGCTATTTTCACACAGTGACCTACGTATATGGACCAGCATTAGGTACATGCAAAAACACAATTTGTTTGAAAATTGAGGGCGCCCTCATCGGAAATCTCTGAGTCGGCTTTAGGTTTTGAGATGTTTTTGAGATGTATATTTACTAAATAAAACAGAACACATTATTTTTCTTTTGACATACAATAGCATCTCTAGAGTCTGTAAATAATTGGTCTTACCATTTGTACCAATACTGCAATTTATCCACAAAATTTGTGTCAACATGTGCACACGCTGCCAAACTTTGGCAGCCCAATGTAGACACCACGAGGGCAAGTTTCAACCTGAAAATTTCATCAATGAGAATTTTCCAAATTTGCAAACATGTTACATACATGATGCAGAAGACTCCTCAAGAATGCCTACAATAAGCATTTGGTGCAATAATTGATTATTATCCACTTTTGTCACAGCTGTAGTTAGAGCAGAAGCTGTCTGTGCTGTGTATCTTGGCTTAATGGCACTAATCACTACACACAACTCGTCATGACTAGATAGTCTATACAGCATCAGCCATATAAAAGGTAAGACTATCTAGTCAGGATCATCAGGACTAGATTACACCCCATCAAGTGGGAAACAAACTGAAAATAAAAATGTCATGTTTTTTAAGTTGGCACCTAAAAGGGTGGATTCTTGTTGCATTCTTAGTTCCGCCAAAACTTGGTTTACATGCTTGTATTTGTTAATTTTATATGCGACAGCGCTTGTGTTGGGTATTATTTTTTTCCCTTTTTTCCCCTTGACATGCCTTCCAATTTCTGGAAAGAATTTAGTATTCTGCCACAGGCTATAAATTCGGCAACGTTAACGTAATAACCCGTCAGGTTACAGGTGCCTAATTTTAAGTGGTGGCAGAATCTAAATTCATCCCAATGTCTGAAGCACAAAAAATAATGAGTTTAGTTTGTACTAATTACTGGGGGTAACGTCGTAAGCGTAACACGTCAGGGGTGGATTCATGTGGCGGAGGAAAGGCATGTGGCGGAGGAAGCACATGCTACAAATGGGTTGCCTACGGACAAACAAAGCATGATATTAGGTTTAAATATCATAGGCAGGTCTAGGTTGTTATCCTCTTTACTACTTCAGTAAACTAAAATCTAGAAAACAACAAATGCTTGGCTACAAATCTGAAAAAGTGCCCTCATGCTCCATTTTGATAAAAAAAGGCATTTGTCACATGAAACGCTCTGTCGACTTCTCTTCTAACTTTCATAATTGGATTGCTTTGCTGATTTTACCTCGGTAACCACTCAATCATGAAATATTTCTATTCAGTACCAATATAGGGAGAATAGAAGAAATTCGCATTAATTTTGGACCACCCCTGTATCTGTGTAATGGAAGTTTTGTCCGATAAAAGTTGTACATGGCGTGTGGAGAATAGAAGAAATTTCGCATTAATTTTGGACCACCCTGTATCTGTGTAATGGAAGTATTTGTCCGATAAAAGTTGTACATGGCTTGGTGGGCAATTTTGTCAATTATATTAAACAAGTGCCAAATATTGTATCATCACTGTATGTTTGGGGGGTGACACCCATAAACTGAATACCTTTTCTTTAATACTTATTTTGCTTATTACACCCTGTATATTTATGAGTCACCCTGTATGATGAAGCCAATTGTATTGTTTCTGAAATCTGCAGAGTATATGCTCTCAGAATATATGTACTTATATAGGGTAAAATGTACAGTTTAAACATTATAGCATCAAACCTGTAAAATCATGTAGTTTGCCTAAAAAATGCACATGCAACGCAATTGCGTCCCAACTTAAAAAACATGACCAAATACTAATGATAATAATATTTATAGTAATAAATTATAATAAGTTAATAATGATGATGAAAATATAATATAATAATAACAATAATAAGGTTTTAATGATTTATGATTATGCAATCAATCATGAATGCTTTCCATTTGTAGATTCATTCAACTAAAGTAACATCAAATTACAAATACTGATATGACAATCCTATAATTTAGCCATGTCAATTAAAAGTGACAGAAGAAAAAAATTAGCATAAAACAAAATTGTGAAAATTAAATCACTGCAAAATTATTTTGTTATTTTCACCTGTATACATCGGACCCAATCACCCAAAGCATGTGCCGTATCAGCCACGTACACACTAGCACAACGAGGGGACTTATACAATTGAGGCGAATGGGTAAGCGGGCCAGAAAGGTGCTGATTTTGACGGACTTGTGACTGCATCATTTCGCAATTATAGGGGATAATTCTGTATTGCGAGACTTCAAAAACCTTCCAAGTTACATTTTTCATGCACCAAAAAACTTCAACAAAGCTATTCACAGGGCCGTAGCCAGGCAAAACTGGACGGACGCTACATGAGCGGTAAAAAGAATCGCCCTAAAATCACTTAAAACGTTTCTGAATGAAAGTAAACTATGCAGGAATCAGTAGATACAATGTCTAAGTTTATTTGGAGCCAATTTATATTCCTTGAAATGGGATATTATGTCTTTTGAAGCGATTTTTATGTGGACTTGTTTTGTGTGTCACAAGAATATGAAATGTGATTACGGTGCGTATGTGGCGATTGCTACTAAAGCAATTTGTATATGCTTGTATTTCAATAGAAAACATAGGCTGAATTTCGTATTTGCTCCTATAGGAAATTAGAAATTTCACAATTTTGGTACCGAAGAAACAGTTCTCAGCTTAATCCTTTCAGATGGGGATATTTTTGATAGAAAGCTTTTAAACACCAGTGCAAAAATCAGAATTTTCATAATTTTAGGGACACCTGTTATTTCAAATATCTTGTTGCACCTTTAAAGGTCCATGGCCCGATCACTAATAGCCTCATCCCCAGAAGCCCCAGATTTTACCGGAAGTAGTCAAAGGAAGAAGAAAGCTACTATTTTTCTCATTTACCCTGTGAAATGAGGCTGAGCCTGAGCCAAAGGATGCTTGGTTTGGAAGTTATGAGTGAAAATGTGACCATTTTGGTCGAACAATATTAATTTTACACAGTACTCTATGGGGCTTATCAAATCACATTTTTAGCTCTCGCATCAAAACGGGTTGAATATCTGCGCAAAATTTTACAGATGTGGTTTTGGAGTAAAGGCCAATCTATCAAGATGAAAACTTCATATCCTTAAGGCTTAAATCGGGCCATCCCCCTTTAACAGTTGTTGAGGCTTAGCCTTAGCACATGGACAAGAAAATGGAATTTGTAATCATATGAATGGCTGATCATTATCTAGGTAACAGGATTAAAGTGACAGGAGGAGATTTTTTTAGGATACAAATTACAATTACAAATTTCTCTCAAATTGCACTTGATCAGTTGCTACACCCATCGAATGTGTGGTTTATCGGTTTTACCCAGCAGTAACCCTCTACCACACACAAACAGTCCATGAGAGCTCTCCGAAGGCACTCAACATGCTAAAACCCAAGAGCTTCCGGGGGGCGGAGCCCCCTGGACCCCGCCAGGGGCAGTATGTAGAGTTCATCTGCTTCATAATAATGAGATAACTGAGAGCTTTCCGAAGGCATTCAAACTAGAGCCCTGCGGGGCAAGATTTTTTTCACCCCGATCCCGGACTACCCCGTTGCATCCGACCCGACCCAATAATTTATGGGCAAACCCGGACCGGCTAGCTTTTTTCATGGACTGAGCCGGACTGGACCGCCTCTTTTATAGACTGCACCGGACCAGACCGGATGCTCACATCAATTCCCCGGTAGACCGAGTCTGTGTGAACCACTGACCTCTACACATGGATAGCGGGCTGCTGCACAGTTGAATGGTCACCGAGTAAAACAACAGAAAGTTGCATTTTGACCTGCATAATGTGGCTTCACTTTTATGTCAAAGTTAAAGGAATTTTGTATAACAATAGAACATCTGTGTGGAATATGTGCACCAGCAGGTGTATACATTGTTTCCCGCCATATTGCTAAGGCGAAAAGCAACTTCCTGTTGTTTCAATCGGCGACTCAGACCCGCTATCCATGTGTAGAGGTCAGTGGTGTGAACTGTCAACTGAGAACTTGTGAACTTTAAAGGTCCCAGGAAATGCAAATAGAATTGATGTGGTTTGTGGCAAGTCTACAAGGAGGGACAAGAAAGCATTCAATATTTGGGTTGGTGGTGACACAATTGCTGTGGTGTTACCGCGCTATAGTGCCATAGGATACTGTGTATAACAAAAATTCCGGATCTGGAATATTATAACAAAGTGCTGATTTTCGATATAAAGGACTTTAATATGAGCTTCGTTATTTCATACAGTGATTAGTATATGGACAAGCATTATGTATATACAAAAAGCACGATTTGTTTGAAAATTGAGGACGCCCTCCTCGGGAAATCTCTGAGTCGGCCTTTAAGTTGTTTTAACACACTCAGAGATACCCGAGATACAAGGAATGGTGACCCATGTTTTGTTTGTGGGATCACCCCAGATGGTGTTCATTTTGAAGAGGTTGCAATCTGGAATATCAAGCTAAAGGGATGAAACTATGATGGATTTGGAAAAAGCAATGGACTGGTTGGTGAAGGCAAATGGTGTATATCGCACATGCTGATGAAGGATGATGAGCATGTTTTAAGAAGTGCCCTTGAGTTCAGAGTGGGCAGTTCGAGGAGGATGGTACAACCAAAAAAGACATGGAAGAAGCAAGTGGAGGAGGAGAGTAGGAGGGTTGGGGTGGAGGATGGAGGATGAGCGAAGTGGAGGGAGGGGATAATGGAGATTGCTGCAGGTGTGAGGTAAATCCTTATCCGGCAACCCCCCGTTGACAGGGACAAACCTGATTTAAAAGTTTGGATTTACTACAACTAATTTTACTACCTATATAGAACTAGATCTAGTTTTAATCTTATTGTACTTAGTCTTGGGCTAGGGGATCATTCCATATCAAATCAACCAAAATAATGGAAGTTTACGCCCGACCATTTCGAATTAGCTCATATTTTTGTTTATGAATTTGGGTGAAAGGCTGAATTTCAAGTTTCAGCTCTATCGAACTATAAATGGTTTTTGTGATACAGCATGATTTTTTCAAGATTTTGGCAAAAAAGGCACATTCAGCAAACTTGAAATTTTAGGTCAAAATTTAGCATGAGGGCACTTTTCAAGATTTTTCGCTAATGCTTTCTCATTTGCTGTTTTAAAGTTTACAGCCAAGAAGATGATCACGAATTTGAGCAGCTCAAGAAATTTGAGTACCGTAGTTTATTACATAAGAAAGTGAGGAACATTCAAATGAGTACTACAGGCAAACTAAATGAGCAGGTCAAGTTCGTGATCATCTTTGTAGCTGCAAACTTAAAAAAGCAAATGAAAAAGTGTTAGCGAAAAATCTTGAAAAGTGCCCTCATGCTAAATTTTGACCTAAAACATCAATTTTTAAGAAAACGCAATGTCCATGCAACTTTTAAAATCAGTTATCTTGAGCTCATTTACGTATATTTAAATACCAAATGCCTTGCTTCTTAAATCCACTCCCACCACAAAATTAAAGAACATGACACCAAAAAAAAACAGCCCTAATGAAAAGCAAAAATGACCCATTTATATATAGCCCGCTCCTACTTAAAGCTTCCATGCACACATGGTGCTATTGATATTTATTTTGATGAGCTAATTCGCTATAGTGCCATAGGATACTGTGTATAACAAAAATTCCGGATCTGGAATATTATAACAAAGTGCTGATTTTCGATATAAAGGACTTTAATATGAGCTTCGTTATTTCATACAGTGATTAGTATATGGACAAGCATTATGTATATACAAAAAGCACGATTTGTTTGAAAATTGAGGACGCCCTCCTCGGGAAATCTCTGAGTCGGCCTTTAAGTTGTTTTAACACACTCAGAGATACCCGAGATACAAGGAATGGTGACCCATGTTTTGTTTGTGGGATCACCCCAGATGGTGTTCATTTTGAAGAGGTTGCAATCTGGAATATCAAGCTAAAGGGATGAAACTATGATGGATTTGGAAAAAGCAATGGACCGGTTGGTGAAGGCAAATGGTGGTATACGTCACATGCTTGAGAAGGGATGATGAGCATGTTTTAAGAAGTGCCCTTAAGTTCGGGGTGGGTATGTCGAGGAGGATGGTACAATCAACCAAAGACATGAAGAAGCAAGTGGAGGAGGAGAGTAGTAGGGTTGGGGTGGACAGGATGGAGGATGAGCGAGTGGAGGGAGGGGATAATGGAGATTGCGGCAGGTGTGAGGTAAATCCTTATCCGGCAACCCCCCTTGACAGGGACAAACCTGATTTAAAAGTTTGGATTTACTACAACTATTTTATACATATTAGAACAGATCTGTTTTAATCTTAGTGTTGAACTTAGCTTGGGCTAGGTGGATCATTCCATATCACATCAACCAAAATAATGGAAGTTTACGCCCGACCATTTCGAATAGCTCAATTTTTGTTTATGAATTTGGGTGAAAGTCTGAATTTCAATTTCAGCTCTATCGAACTAAATGGTTTTTGTGAATACAGGCATGTTTTTCAGATTTTGGCAAAAAAGGCCGTTCAGCACTTGAAATTTAAGGTCAAAATTTAGCATGAGGCACTTTTCCAGATTTTTCTCTACTGCGTTTCTCCTTTGCTGTTTTAAAAGTTTACAGCCACGAAGAGAGCACGAATTTGAGTCAGCTCAAGAATTTTTACGTACCGTAGTTTATTACATAAGAAAGTGAGGAACATTCAAAATGAGTACTACAGGCAACTAAATGAGCAGGTCAATTCGTGATCATCTTTGTAGCTGCCAACTTAAAAAAGCAATGAAAAGTTTCGCGAAAAATCTTGAACGTGCCCTCATGCTAAATTTTTGACCTAAAACATCAAATTTTAAGAACGCATGTCCATGCAACTTTTAAAATCAGTTATCTTGAGCTATTTACGTAATATTTAAATACCAAATGCCTTGCTTCTTAAATCCACTCCCACACAATTTAAAGAACATGACACCAAAAATAAAACGAGCCCTAATGAAAAGCAAAAATGACCCATTTATATATAGCCCGCTCCTACTTAAAGCTTCAATGCACACATGGTGCTATTGATATTTATTTTGATGACGCTAATTTGCATAATTTTTTGTAAATATAAAAAAAAATGTATACATTTATTGTAAGTGCTATGCGATATGATCTCCACCTAGAAAGTTTATAGCTAACCATGTCAGTGATTGCAAAAGCATATTTCTTTAGTACACATATGTCGAGGGGTCAGTTACACAAGACTAACCCCGTTTGGTCCTTTGGAAGAACTGATTTTAAAATAGTTGTCTACTTGTTTTAATTGTGCCTTTGGAATTTAGCCCCTGGATTCAACTGGCCATTAATTTTTAAGATTTTTGATAGGTCATTTATTTGTCCACTATTGGGTAATCAGGAAAAAATGGGGGCTTATTTTAGTACAACTCTCATATGTTTCAAAAAATGGAGTTACGTCCTTTGTGTCACTGACTCCTCGATGTATGAAAAGCATGTAGCACACTGAGTCTTGGGAATACATGTCTGTAGTGTTTTTGTAGACATGAATGCTTGAAATAATCCTGTAGCAAACCACCACATTGATGGCAAAATGATAACTTGTTGCGAATCCATTTTAATATATTTATATTTAAATATTTATTTTGCTTGGAGTATTCCTGACAAAGCTGGTATGCGATCCTTGTCATGGAAAGGTAGTTGTATCGTGTTGAACATGATGGCAGCGATGAGAATAGCAGATGTCTACCCTCCTTTAGCTAATTTTCCCTTTTTTGTTGTTCATTTTAACTACTTGTGAGAATTTTATTCTCACATTTTAAACTACATACTACTTATTTACTATGGATTAATCTTAACAACCCGAGCTATCAACATTCAATGCAGCTCAATCATGCAGTGTTCTGAGACCTATACTCTGGGCCATAATTTCTTGGACATAACAAACCCGTGCGTTGCTCATTGCGCGTACTAGCGTCTACGTGCAAACGGCGGTTCGCCGTTTTGGCGGGGAAGCGGGCGTCTGTTCTAAACGTCCAAGAAATTATGAGCAGAGTATAATAAATTGGAGAAAACATTAACCCAGAGGTCTACCACCTTTCTTACAATACATTACGATTGGCTCTTATATATACTAGGAGTCGCCCGGCTTTTGCGATTACCCCACCAAAAAATTCGGAATAACTTGTCAATGAACTCCATCCATAACTCTAAAAAAAACTTAACATATAATCAATCAATGAACACATCCATAACTCGCCAAATAATAACTCTAAAACAACGTACAGATGAACTCATCCATAACTCCTCCATCCATACCAAAGAAGAAATTGTACTTGAAATATTTAAACTCCTATCAGGAGCCTTGTTCACTCTGTGATGGTGAGGTGATTCTATAAATTGGCAGGTTTTTTGCAACAAAGATTTTTTGCCACAAGTGAGGTTGCGTTTTAAATGAGTGTTTTAATCTTTCTATTTTGTATGCTCCCTCATCCTTGTTCATCATGGATATGATGGATGTAAAAACTTATAGTGAAGTGTTCCTGAAAGATTGGCATCACATGTGTGACATTTTGTAGATTTAATGGAAAGCGCACACTGAGGACCAACTTTTACGTCATTTTAAACGTTGAAATATCTCGGGTATCCCAAGATGATTAAAAAATAATACTCATATAAAAGTATGATGTCAAAAATTCACATAACGGGAAACAGCAATTTGTAATCTGAAACATCGAAAAAATCTCAACAATAAACATTTGTATATTTGTTACTGGCATGGATATGCGAATATAAACTGAGGGAAGGAGTGTTTGGCTTAAAACATCTGCGTATAAAGAAAAGCAGTTACTTTTTTTCGATCTGTAATTTCCTATACGTGCGTATCAACAAATCCGATTGGAGATCAAAAAAGCCCTTCTCGGTGAATATATCATAGATTTTCAGCGTGTTATTGTGCACCATGATCAATACAGTTTGACCTCAAAACACAACAATATGTGATCTTTGTTTATTCGTACTGGTTGAACCAAACTCACCTGTTTAGTGTAGATTTGAGAAGGTCATACTGTATGCTATTGCGGATTTCCTCAAATCTTCATTTTTTACTATTTGGTGTTTGGTTCTACATTAAAGCAGTTACATGGAACTGTAGCTATGATTTAGTAAAAAAATGCATTTCCCACATTTTCGATTCTCTCGCATTATTCACTGCTATAATCCCTTTAAAATACAAGCACTTTCATGCCAAATAATTTAATTTTTGACCAAGAAGTAGTTGTACTAACTGAGCGGAGTTGTGCATGAATTTCAGGTTTGACCTCTGTATTATGCATTTTCAGTGCTCAGACTGATAATGATGTATTTCAAAGTTTTGAAAAATATTGCAGTCAGTAATTGATTGACCTTTCAGATTTAAACATCTTTTCAACTAAATGTAAAGTGTGTATCACTTGACTTACATTTCATGTTTTTAGTTGATGTGATGGAACTATTACCCAAAGAGAGAGGAATGAACCAAAAGTTCTTGAAAAGGCAAAAGGTTAAATGGTTGCTGTTTGGTGTGTTCTTGTCATTCATATGATGTTGCAGATGCATGTTGGGTTCTTGAAGAGGGAATATCTTAAACAAGGGTCCATTTTCACTAAATGTGGCAGATGTGAGGAATAACACTTGCTGTGGGGAAGAAATATCAATGGTTGGTTCACATTAAAGGAATATTTGTAAAAAGATTAGAAAAACAAATAGTTTGGGAAAGAAAATAAAATAAGGAAGAGGGAATTGTATGAAGGTGTGTGCATGAATAGTGGAGAGGAAATTATAACACCATGGAAAGATGTGAAAGAAGAAAAAAAACATCACCAATCACCTAATTCAATCAACCTATCTAGCACTATGAATAATGTAAAATTTACATCTATATATTATGATTTGGCACTGCATGTCAAAGAATGTTGTTTGTTTTTTTATGAAAATAATAAGAAACTTTCAGAAGACCCATTATGCATGAACTAAAAGGCCCTCCGGAAGATCGGTTATCTGGTACTCTATTAAAAAAGGAAGACTTTGCACCTTGAATGATGGCCAGTGGTCTTGCGTGTCATCGAGTTTACTTGTACCATTTGGGCAGAATTATGATTAATTATAGGTGACGACTACTTTCCATGCATCCACATTCTATAGTATTAATGCGTGTATCGTGTAAGGCAGGAGAAGGACATTTTAGTGTAACAGGAAATACATGTAGGCAGCAATTTGGGAAAGGAAATGAGATACCCTACCTTTACGAGTACACATGATAGAATGCATCATTTATTTGGAATTTTACATTCTGTTGTAAAAATTAACATATCTTTCATATTATGTAGAGTTTTGGACATTTTGGTTTTTTTCAGCATATCAAGAGTCTTAATTATTTATTCTAAAGCTTAAATTACTACAAAGTTATACTTCAAGAAATTTGTATGCTGTAGTACTTCTCTTTATAAGGGTCATTGGACCATTTTTTTAAATATCATGTTTTTACTTAATATAGAGGCTTATAAAAAAATAGAGAATTACAAAATTTGAGGCAAATTGCTCCCATGGTTTGGAGAAAAAAATGTGTATTTCATTGGCTCACATAGTAATATGTGTGTTCATGGTGTAGTTGACCAGATTTGGGAAACTTTTCCATACCTTAAACTACATTTTTCTCGGCCTTCAATAATTTCCTGGTTTATGGAAAAATAGCTTTTCTAATACCAACTGCCCTGCCAACTGCTCAATTTTGATAATGGTAAAGTGGGGAGAAAGGCCGTTCAGGTCTCGCACTGTTAACTCTTATTGTGACTAACCTATTGATGGATTTGTGTGTTTCAGAGCCTATAACGAAAAACAAACAATTCCTAAGACGAGATGATCATACAACCCGGGGCAAATCACTGTGGCGATGACTAAAAGATGTCACATTTGATGACCATGTGAGTTGACAACACTTGAATTTTATTTTGTGGATTTTTGTTCGGGTTGGTGCCTTCTCTCTGTAGAACTTCTTCGGCATAATGATAAAGGTCACTGTGATTGGCAAGTGCATGTTGCAAGTGCAAGTGACAGGTACAGTGTCCTCACTTGGAGATCATGTTTTTCTGCTTTCGCACCGAAACTCTGGACTCTTTACCTTTTTCTCTTCGACAATCCATTCTGTCTCAATTCAAGTCCGGACTAAAATTTCCCTTTTAACACTTTTCTGGACCCGTGCTAGGCAAATTCATGCGCCTCACACACAGGCCGGTAGGGATAAGATTGGCAATTACTGACCAACCTCCCGTTGGCAAAAGTGTGGGGCACACAAGCTGATATCGGGTTGCAGTTTCATTGAAAAATGGCCTCGAGGCGAGACACTCTGGCTATAAACTTGCAGTCTGCGGCCAGAATTGCTGTGTTTTGCTAGTTTTGAGTAATGGTTCAGCTTGACTGTGCTAAAACAATGGGAACCGCTGACGCGATTTTCTGGGGCTAGAAGTAGCCCAATGTGTTAATGCTGCATAGAGTATAGTGACTCAAATTAGAACTTCATTTTCTAGAAGACATGCGCATCTCAAATGTAGATTCCCCCTCATTTTCCTCAATTTCATGAACCACTCCATGTCATTTTTAAACTACAGAGCATTTTAACATGGTTGAACCCTTCCACATTCGATTAAACTCATCTTTTACAGTGTCTTGGAAGCCTTGGTAGTAAAATCATTTAAAAATCCCACTTTTTGGGCCTTAACTGTAAAATTGTCAAAAAGAGTAACTTGCATATCCACATAGGTGTCCTAAAGGATAATTTATGAAACTATCATTTCAAATATACACTTCCTTTTATATTTCTTTGGCTTAAAACTTATGC
>JAMKCH010015130.1:0-25027 GCA_023653785.1 Ophioderma brevispina | reverse complement strand
CTTCATCTTCAGTCTCTCACCTTTTATCTCCCCCGCCCCTCTCCGTGGGTTTTCTTCTGTGGTGTTCTGATCGGTACCCCCTCTCTAGGGGGCCCGCTACTCCGTTTTTTGGGGTTAGCCTTCTTTGCCCGCGTCCGCCATGCGCTTCTCTGGTTCCCTCTTATCCTCAGTTGTTCGCAAGGCTGTGAGGCCTTGTTCTCCGCCTGTGCCGCGTGGTGCTTTCGGGCCCTTTGTCCAGGGCCTACGTCGCACTCCAGTCTCTCTGTCGGAGCTCTTCCTCTCGCCTATTCCTTTAGGGCCCCCCCCCTTTTTTGGGTTTTTCTCTGCGGGTTCGCGGCTCGGCTCTCATCAAAAAACTGTGGCCAGGTCCTTTTAATCACATTATCAAGTCTGAGGTCCTCTTATTCACCCCTGGTGTACTCCACTGTCTAGGTTGTGTTATTGTCTTCCTGACTTTTAGGAATCCTAGATTCCATTGTTTTTTCGGCTCTGGGCGTTTTTGGTCTACCTTGACTGCATCCTATGGCGGCTCTCTGAATATCATGTTCCACCGCCGACTGAGTGTGCTAGTCTGGTGTTGATTGAATTACTTCATTCAACGGGGTTAATGCATATATTTCAGTCAACATTGGTGTAAAGTAAATCACTCAGTGGTAATGATTTAGTTAAAAACACATTATTGTTTTTATAATCATTAACGAAGGCCTGATTTCCTTTCACGTTTGAGCTTTCCAGCTTCCTGTCCCGCCCCACAACATGATATGTGCACGCGTCCTTGTGGGCTCTGAGCCAAAAACGGAATTGGTTAAGAGTAATGGCCGACAGGTGTGACTGGGGTCACTGGTTGAGACATTTTCCTACTTTTTAGGGGTGGCTAAATGGTTTTTTGGGCATTGCGATGTAGGATTAAGAACTTCTCAGAAGGAATGCATACATTTCATCAACATTGGAAAGGAATCAGGCCTCAGTTTTATGATTTCTAAACCATATGTTTTTTTTTAACTAATGTTTTATTTTCTGTCCTTGAAACGGACAGAATTGACACACAAATAGCTTATGGGACGGGGAAATTCGCTCTTTGTATTTTTATTTTCCTGTCCGTAAACGGACAGAATTTACAGCACAATAGCTTATGGGACCATGGGAAACAAGCAATTGCTCATAACACAAAACCACAAGATCGGAATCAGCTCAAATTTTGGGAATAAGCTTTTCACAAGGATATCTAGTGATCAATGAATAAAACTGACGGTGCTGAAATCACGAAATGCACCTTTAACTCAGAATAACATTTGATAGATGTTTCTATTACCTTTTCAAATTGGAAGTTTTCCGAATAAATCCAATAAGAGATGAGCCTTTCCGATCTGTAGAGTATTTTGATGGTTTCAACATTCATCCATGGTAAATTTGCCAAATTAGGTAAATTATTTCCTGTGGATTGCTGATTTAACACAAATTTAAGCTATCGGAAAGTGTTTTGGGGTAGAATTTTGTGATTAATTTGGTAATTTTTTTAAAAGAATTAAGCTTCATTTCTGAATTTCCCCCTCAAAAGTTTTAAGGGGATAATACTTGAGCATGGGACTATACTCGGATAATTACATTAATTGTTGCATGATACCATTGTGACACTTTGGGTTGATGGAATTTCTTCACTATTATTACTATTCATGTGATAAATTGATTCCTCTTTAAATAGTTTGTTTTTTCAACGGATGCATTTTTTGCAGGCGTATTTCCCGTTACCAAGGTGCACCCAGGAACATCTGCCGACACATCCTCATGGCTGAGATCAAGGATGCTACTGTTAACCTACCTGCAGAATTAGCTGGTACCCCTGTGATGTCTTATGATCCCCTACCTCCTAATGATTCTATTACATCATATGAAAGGCCACCAAGGTAGGTCTTTTCTCAATTTTGTGTGTTTTTTTTTATACCAGGGGCTACATTTAGTAGTAATGCATTCTTTATTCAGGGTAACTCAATTCAGTTGTACAAAAAACTGGTCTCCCATGAGACCCTGATACTGTATGACATGAACAGGTATTTTCAAACTGATAAAACCTATATAAGGAGACTATTTACAATTGCAACATAAACATACATGAATATAAAAACAAAGATGTAGATGTATTTGAACAAGCAGCCAATGAAATTGGAATTTATAGAAGGCGTATTTTGGACTTGAACACATTTAAAGTCATTGAAGGCAAATTACTATGAATATCAGATGAAACTCTGTTCACTCTGATGCACCTCTATAATAATGTCCGCTTGCCTGCATTGTTATTCCAAGATGGTAAGACAAGGGTATTACAAGATTGACTTCTAGTGCATTTTGAATGAATTGAAGTAAAAATAAATTGAGATGAGAGGTAAGATGGAGCAAGATTTTGAAGACATTTAAAAACAACTATAAGAAGTTGTTTTTTCCATCTTTATTCAATCTCTGCCATCAAAGAGAATTCATCATATTGGAAATGGATGTTCTGATGTCCACAGACAGAAGGACACATGCAAGTTTGTTTTGAAGAATTTGGAGAGAATTACAATGGTCAGAATTGCAGTTTGATCAAACAGGACAGGAATAATCAAAGTGTAGAAAAACTAGAGCATTTACGAGTAATTTTAAAGTGGCTGGAGGAAGATAGTACTTAACTCTACGAATAACACCAATACATTTAGAAATAATGGACATGATCACTCCAGGTTAAAATTGGATCAAATATGACCCCAAGTACTTGAATTTTCTGATCGTATGGTGAAGGAATCTTGGTAGTGGGTAGGGTGGGTCCGAGCCCAAGACCTATAGAGCGATTTCCCGAAATCGGGGTGTAATTTGGCCGTTTGGAGCCGTTTTTAGGTCATCCGATAGGAAAGACCTTATGGCAGCATGATTCGTGTGTCGATCAGTCAGTCAGGCTATCTGTCTGTGTGTGTGTCAAACTTTTGGTATACAATTTTGGGTAAAGTGTTGTCTTGCTTTTTAGTGCAATGATGGATCAAGTTCATACTTGGTATGTTTATACATTGATGCAAGGGTTCTTATGATGGGTAACAGATGAGAAAAAGTCAAATTTCAACTAATTTTCTGAATCCAAAGAGGGCTCTTTACTTCACTTTTGTCAGATGTGCCTGTATACATTTTTAATTGCATTGTATTTTGTTATTAATTTTATTAACAGGGCAGCCTGGAGTAGTCTTGGTAGGGACAACAATGTCATAACAGAATTCTTACGCTCTCTGATGCCAACATATTTGCCCCCTGTAAGTATCTGTGTGTGAGTGCTGTGTTCAAATTCTGGCCAGTAAGTCAGAACGGCTATTGTGCACAGGATAAGCTGTGGAAAAACCACATTTTACCAAAACTTCAGTGGAAGTCTCAAGACCATTGTCATGCAGTTTTGTTATTGTTGGTGATGATACAGAAAAAATATGCTATGTGTTAGCAGTGGTATGTTTTTAACCTTAAAGGTGTGCGTTGTCCGATGGTTTTGGGACCCCCTGGATTGACTGGAAGTAGTATCGATTTTGATATCAGATGAATAGGGCGTATTTTTCTCATTGTCCCGAAATGTGAGCCCTCAAAATCCATTTTAACTCACAAGAAATAACCAAAAAAATTGCCGTTTAATGGTTAACCATCACTATTGGCACATTACGGAATAGGGCTTTTGCAAATATGGCATATTGCTTTCATACATCAAACTGCAAGTTTGTTTTCCCACAGTACTTGACGGGCCATATGTGGAAGTGCCATGTTTCATATCAAGTAGAGAACACAATCGACCAAGCCTTTCCTTAGGACGGTGCCGGGCGATTTTTACCCAGTGGTTCCCAAGTTTTGGCGCTCGGTAAGACAGAAAAAATCGGCAACCGGGCACCGGATTGAAAGCAAAATTGCGCCGGGTCCTTTGGTGTACTCAATTCCTGAATAAAAGTTATTGAATACTTTAGTTTTGAAAAACAATTACACAACATAAATTGTTATTTATGTGCCATTACGCGTGATTAAAATGCGACATCAAAAACCTCTGGCCCATAGCACGGCGATTTTTAGCACTGGATCCTTAGACATTACAATTTAAAGCAAATTAGCACATTTTTGAAAAGAGCGCCCCCAATTTTTCAAAAATTTTTGAGGATTTTTACACGGTTGCATTGGTAACGGCTAGTAAACTATACCTGGGAATGGGTAAGCTCGAAAAACGTCTATCTGTGTGTCACAATGAAGGAATTTTGTAAATTAGAATAAGTATTTATAGGGACTCCGATAATAATCAAACGGCTCCTTGTGAAAACAGCCTTCCAATGTGAATAGCGCCATGTACAGCGCCATCGCTATTTTTTTCCATTTATTGTTTTATTGGTTCCAGCAAGTCAAGTAGATGTTTTTCTCGAAGGTTTGGCACTCATCATCATGGACGGATGCATAAAACGTAGCATTTCCAGCTCTGCCGTAAGTCCAATCTAGGATCCCAATTCTAATACAAAATCGTTATTTTATGATAAAACACATTTTTAGCATCTCGTTCACAGTATAGTTCCTAGACAATTACCAAGTAACGTCAAAAATATCAAATTTTGAAAAATTGGGGGCGCTCTTCAAAAACTGTGCCATATTTGCTTTAACAAAATTAACACTGATTGCGCCATATTGTGCCTATACCGCATTATAAATTGGACGGATATGGCATCAACAAATAAAACAAATGGGTAAAGCAAAAGAAAAAAGAAATAACATGTCAAGTTTCTAATCTCCCAAGCCAAATTTTAAATTCAAATACTGTGTGTGACTCATATCTAGAACCGCCTTTTTTTCAAACCCCGTAAGTAACTTGTAAGCGTGGTCGGTCATTTCCATTCAGCTTCCCAAATTTTGCACATCTTTGGAACTTTCGTAACACGTATCCAATGTAATGATTTTTTCTTTGTTTTTCGCAGGGTTTTAGAGATTAAATATGTTAAGCATTGAATCTATTCTCTTGGGGCTGGAACGGTTACGATGCCGCGTAATTATCCGTAATTTCTGGACTTGTTATTTTTGAGACTTTCCCCATAATGTACGTGTTTAATTACTAATTGTTAAAATAATCCCGTCCTAACAAAAAAACGCTCCCGGTTCCCTAAAAAATTAGGGACCCGAGCCGCTTTTTCTAGATTTCTGGCTCCCGGTCCCATTCATCTTGTGGAAAGGCTTGCAATCGACATAAATTGGAACAAGCACCTCCTCCAAACCCAACATCTGCATCAATCCTCAAGTCTCCTCCTATCCATCATTGTCACACACCCAACATTGGCCCTCACCATTGCTCTCCTCTGTCCTTCTCAAAATCCCCATCACTCTCAAATTTTTCCCCATCTCATTTTCACTCAGTCACCATGTCTCGCTCGCATACAGCATCACTGATTCCACACAACTCCTGGACACCATCCCTTTCATCTTAAGGAAATTTCTCCCATGTAACAACTCTCTCACATTCTCTAAACTTTCCCACCCATACCTTCACTCTGGCTGTCACTGCCGCCTCACATCCACCACCCGACTAACCCTGTCCCCTAGGTATGTGAACTCCTTCACTATTTCCACCTCGTCACACAACTTTTCCACCTCCTTCCCCACTTCCCTCAACTCCTTCTTGCATCTTCTACACACAGTCTCTTGCCAAACTTGGGTCACTCTTTTTATCTTGTGCCTCGCCCACGAATCCCATTCCAACATTCTCCTACCACACTGAATTTGTGCCCTCACCCTCTTCCACATATTCCACATGGGCCCACCTTACTAACACCTCGCCAAGCACTCACCATCACTTATCTTTCCAAGGTGTAGCTTCAGGGGCCCTAACCTCAAATGCCTTCTTCCTTCTAAACTTTCTTCCCTCAACCCAATGTTAATAATATTTTATCAATCTATTTGTACCTAAACATTTCGAATCACATATTCTTTTGCTTATAGAAGGGATTCTAAAGGGTGTATGTGATAAATGAGCATGCGGATTGAATAACACTCAAAAGTTTAGCATGCCAAGTAAGCAAAGTTGGTACTGGTAGCTATCTATCACATTGCCCCCCCCGGCAAAGAGGTTTGTCACTACATCTAGTGACTGGTGTGTAATCCTCTATGTGTGCATAAAATGAAGTGTAACACTCCTACAGGCCATCAAGAGTGCTCAGGAGTAAGGTATAAAAACCCTGGAGCTAGCACACATTTGTAACCCATCTCAAGTACAAAAAGAACAAAAGGTTTGAGTGATAAATAGTGTGACAGACTGACTGACCCCCTGAAACGTGATTCTTAGTGCCGCAAATGGTGCCTTAAGGAGAGGGGCCAAAAGAAAGTTTGTAACAGGGTTCCAAATTTTAATCCGATCCAATATCATGTTGAAAGCACACCATGTTATGTGTTTACCCATAATGGATTCAGAAAACGTATAGTTTTGTAATATGTACAGCTTAAGTTTCAGAGTTATAGGCTAAACAGCAAAAATCAATACTTAGGGTCAATTTCAGTTGTACAGGGGTCAAATTTTAAAGTTGCTCCGATTTGGATAAAAAATGTGCAAATTATGGGTGGAGTTTCACATAGGGTTAAAATAAGGAATAGTTTTACCGCTTAAATGCTTAGATTTTTTCTCGGATGTATGTGGGCACAGAAGGTCAACGTCCATTGCATTCAATTGGGGCTTGATCTTGTTAACCTTACCTTACCCCACTACTTTCTTAAGCCAGCATTTGAGACACTCAAAACTATTCCTAATTTAATCCTATGAGCTCCACCAAAATTTGCACATTTTTTTAATCCAAATCGGAGCACTTTAAAATTTGACCCCTGACACTGAAATTAGACCCTTTTTTTGATTTTGCTGTTTTTTAGCCTCTAACTCTGAACCTTAAGCTTACATATTACAACTCTCCCATTTTCTGGAATACTTATGGTTGACACATAATATGGTATACTTTTTCACATGATTGGATCAATTTAAAAATTTGACCCTGTACAATCTTTGTCTTGGCCCCCTCTCTAAGACACCTTGTGGCACTTAATAATCGTGTTTCAGGGGTTCTTTTCAGGCTGTCTAACATATTTAATCAACTCCAAACCTTTTGTACTTGAGATGTTTACAAATGTGTGCTAGCTCCAGCTAGTAGGGTTTGGCCTACACTTCAAGAGAATCTGGCTGGTGTCCAGACCTTCTTTTCTGAGGAGAGCTATAGCTCCGGAGCACCTACAGCTCTCCTGAGCGTCTTTCAGGAGCTCCAAAATTGAGCTCCTTATACTTTAAAAGCCTGTGTTTTTGTTTAGACATGATTATTGAGCCCCCCCCCGTGTTGCTGAGCTCCTAAATGAATCCAGGAGAGGTATTAACAGAGCTCCTCCTATTTTCATAATGAAGGCCTTCTGCGTGTGCAAAAAACTAAATCAAACCCATAATGGCTCATTTTCAGTCTTGAAAACTAGGTTTTTATGGTATCCGCAAATAAAGTATATGTAAAAGCAGTCCTGAACTGGCTTTAATCACAATATCCCTTCCCATTGCTTTGTTTAACAGCCTCCTTGTTCCACAAACCCTGTTTGAGCAGACGGGAAGAAACGTGTATCAATAGGGCGCCAGTAGGCCGGCTACATTGCACCAAACACTGACATTAGACAAGGGATTTGGTCCCTTGATGGAGCAATGAGAGAACTTTTTACGGACCTGCCGAGAAGATACGGGGAGGAAGAAAGGAGGCTGAAGATTAGAAATTTTTATTAGGATCCTTTCTCTCTTTCTTTGGAACAACTGTACACTCCCATATCGAATCTTGCTTGGCTCATGTAAATAGGCCTTGCATTGAAAAGTTTATCCCCCCAAAAGTTGTGATTTTATTCATGGATATAGCTACGGCGGCCGGCCATGACCGGCACTTGCTCCCACCGACCGGCCATGACCGGCACTTGCTCCCCCCGACCGGCACAGACGTCATTTGGGAGGTTGCCGACTGGCACTTTACTTCAGTAAAAATGACATTACCAACATGATTGGCAAATCCAATCATAGTTTGTCCATATGCGCCAAAAAGTGTAGTAAAATTTTTAATTAAAACCGGCACTCAGAATAGCCGAGCTATACCCTGTTTAATTCTAGTACACATATAGTGTTTAGCGACCATTCATTAATCTGGGCTGCCAGTTTCCCAAGAGGTTAGTAAAGGGTGGGATTCTATTTCGATCCCTCCAAAAGAAAGAAAGAGACAGGGGGAAGACAAAAGAGAATTGAAAGAAGTGGTTTAGACTTTTTGAAACTCTGAGCAGTTGAAGAACCAGTACCACTTGCTTGCTTCTGCAGTTGGCTCGGTTCCATGCAAGTAAGGACTAGCATTTAGAAGTTAAACCCAGGGAGCCGGTGACTTCCACATGAACTGTTTTCAGGCATGACTAGGAAAATATGACATTAAGTTTCTGTGACTTGGTGACTGTGAGTCATATGCGACATAGATGTTAAAGTTTTAGGGCCAACACGTGCTGCATTCGTGGAAAAGAGATGATTAACATCATAAATTGAGTACGATGGGTGCAGACCAAACCCGTTCTTAGGGCGGCAGGTCATTTAAGGAGATGATCAAAGTTGGAAATTTCCTTAAGCGAGTTGGTAGTGTGTTCATCAGGAGTAGGTGCAGTGAAGTGTTTTGGAAGAACTCCAAGAAGTTGTTCAAGGGGATGATTTGTGAGGGACACAGTCAAGAGTAGGGACTAATCCTTGGTCTGTTACCTGCACTCTTACCCTTAACACTTGCATTGGCCAGTTTAACAGGTGCAACGAGAGATTTCAAAAGAAGGTGTCCCGAAAAAATCTGAAAAATGCTGATTGGGCACTGGTTTACCAGCTTAATAAAAAATATCCCCATCTGTAAAAAAGCTGAGAACAAGTTCTTTGGTACAAAAAGGTTAAAATTTTAATTTGTATAGGAGCAAATACGAATCAAGTATGTTTCTATTGAAACTATAAGAGACAAATCACCTTCTGTTTAATTTTAAAGTTATTTCTGTAACCAATAAAGGGTATGGAATCTATTGAGCTCAAATCTATATGAACATTTACATATCACAAAATATGGATGACTTGAAATCTCTCGATTGCCAACTTTAAAGGGTAGGAAAACATTGAAACAGGTTACGATACGTTCCTGCAGACATAACTTTGCTGCTGCTGCTGCTGTGATGCTGCTGATGATGGTGATGATGATGGTGATGAATTGATGATGGTGATGGTGTGGTTATGGTGATGGTGATGTGGTTGTGGTGATGTGATGATGATATTATTGAATTGAAGAGCTAATAATGTGCAAGTAGAATTTTTGCAGGTTACTGTAGCTCACAAATCGCTACAAAAATATGGTTACATTTTTTGCAAGAATATTGATGTAACATTCAGGAAGCACAGGGTGCCCAGTTGCATGGAAATTCTTCAAAAATGAAAAATATTCACAAAAAACCGGTGGGGTAAAAAACAGAAATGTGTGCCGAGTGGTGATCGGGAAAATGTAGGCCATCCTGTAACAGAATAATAATTGAAATAAGCAAGGGTTGCTGTTTGCAGGATGTACCAGATGCGGTGCGTTCACAGGCAAACTGATAACAAGGATGTTTAGATATATTGTGCAAATCAGTGGGCTATACAGATTTTTGCATATATGTACCATGTTTCATGTATTGATGCTAGAAAACTGCATCAGTAATATGGTTATGTATGTTGTAGACACTAATGAACTGCAGTTGAGTTTTTAGTGCTTACAGGTAAACAATTTATTACATATTCTGCAAGTAGTGAGCTGTTACTTACTGGTCAACTGCAAACAAGACATGGAATGCAACAAGCATATGCGATATTGATAAAAATGTAGTAAAATGCAGTAAATCGGCCCGGGTAAATTGGTTTGCCTGTAATAAAGCTTACAACTAATGTCAGGTATGCAATATGCATTAAAGGTGCAATGAGAGATTTCACATATCAGGTGTCCCTAAAAAATCCAAACTACTGATTTTTGCCCCGATGTAAAGTTTTCCATCAAAAATATCCCCATCTGAAAGGATTAAAGGGGGATGGCCCGATTTAAGGATATGAAGTTTTCATCTTGATAGATTGGCCTTCACTCCAAAACCCCATCTATAAAGTTTCGCGCCGATATTTCAATCCGTTTTGATGCGAGAGCTAAAAACGTGATTTTGTAAGCCCCATAGAGTACCGTGTGAAATTAATATTGGTCGACCAATTTGGGGCACATTTTCGCTCATAACTTCAAAATCAAACATCCTTTGGCTCTAAGATTTCACAGGGTAAATGAGAAAAATAGTAGCTTTCTTCTGATACCAAAATGTTGACCACTTCCGGTAAAATCTGGGGCTTCTGGGGACGAGGCTATTAGTGATCGGGCCATGGACCTTTAAGCTGAGAAATGTTTCTTTGGTACAAAAATTATGAAATTTCTAATTTCGTATAGGAGCAAATACAAAATTCAGCCTGTTTTATATTGAAATATTAGCAAAACGATCACCCTTTTTCTCTCTTTTAAGGCATTTATGTAGCCAAATACAAAGGTAAGAAATCTATTGAGTGTCTAATCTATATGAAATTTCTATTATGACACAATATTTGGGTGCCTCAAAATCTCTCGTTGCACCTTTAACCAATGCCCTATTGAGAATGGGTGGGGGTAGTGCCCCACAAGTTACCCCTCTCAAAAAAGGGGTCAGAGGTCATCTAGATGTCATGGTCCCAAAATGGTCACAATTATCAAATTGCTTGGTGTATCCACATATGTTGATAATGTTCATAACACTTGGATACAATGGCTCTTGGTTAGTGTCCCACATGTTGGTGCTCTCATGTGACCTTTTTCCCCATTCACAACTGCGACGGCAGACGACACATGTTTGGTGAATGCTATATTTTTATATAAAGGTCAACCATGGGAATTTTGTTACATGAATTAGTATCTTGGTATTAAAGCGGCACTGGCACATTTTCACAAAATATGACATTTCTTCAATTTGCTCTCAAATGACAGTCTAGCCATTGGAAGAATAGGGATACATTTTGCACATAAAAATAGCATACTCAAAAACAGATAGAACCGTTAATAAGAGGTTAAAGACATCCAGGATATTTGTAGGCTAACTTTTAAGTTTTCCCTAACTTTTATCAACAAATGTGTATATTACATGAATATCACAGACTCGTACTCATTGATATTAAAACCACAAAGGTCACAGACCGGTCAAACAGGGTGCATACTGTGGGAAACATGCACACACATGGCGTGCGTTTTCTTGTGTTAAACGCCATTTCTGTCGTCTGCTGAATTAATGTCGCCGGCGACATAAATTATAAAATCGTTCTGTTTACCTATAAGGACACTGATTTGGTCTTAATCATTCCAGGTGAGGGCTAATGTATATAAAAGCTTTACAACCATGCAAAAATATCGATTTTGAAAAATCTTGAGGGCGCACTTTTTTTCAAATGTGTCAGTGTCACTTTAAATAAAGATTATGCGATAAATAATACCCAATTTTAAATTTTAATTTTATATAGATTTGAATTTTTGATAAAATGTAAATTACCATGTAGTACACCAACCTACAGGACACTGTGTATAAGTTTATAGGTGGTGACATACCGCATACGTTGTGGTTGATGAATTTCTTTCAAAGCAAAAGTGATTCAGCCAAAATTATTGTACATACTGTACTCTACTGTTTGTGAGGGCATGTGTGGTCCAGTGGATAAAGCGCCAGACTTGCATGCCAAAGGTTGTGGGTTCGAGCCCCGTTATGGCCAATTTGTTTTGCCCTCAATTACCCCTCTCTATCCAGGTGTATAAATGGGTACAGGCATTATTCAAGGTAGGCAACATTTTCTCTGAACATATTCTTGAAAGAGACACAAGGACATTTCCAGAAAGAAGCGCCCTCAATTTTGTTCAAACCAGGGTTTTTTGCATATTTGGAATGCTTACCTGTGTATTAGATCACACCTGAAGTGAATAAGCCGAATATGCCGTATTTATGTAATAAGATGATGATTTAGTATTTTCTGTCGTGCACGACAGAAAATCAAAGCATGGTTTCCTATAGGGAAGATTAGGATAGCAGGCAAGTTCAAAACAAGGTTTGAGGTTTTCTTTTGTTCTTGTTTCTCAAAAGAAAAATAAAAGCGCTCTTGGTAGGTGGTCTACAATCGATCCAGTGCAATTTGAGAGAAATTTGTATCCTCAAAAAAATCTCTTCCTGTCACTTTAAAGGTGCATGTTCCATCCCCCCGATTTACCCGAAAGTAGTATCAATTTTGATATCAGATGAAAGGCCATATTTTTTCTCATTGTCGTCCTGAAATTTCGGCTTCAAAATTTTTCTCTTTCCCAAGATACAGAAAAAACATGCCATTTTAATGGTTAACCATCAATATTAGCATAGTAGTGAATAGGGCCTTGTAATGTGCATTATCGCTTCTATTATCAAACTTCAAGTTTGTTTCCCAAGATACATGGTGGTAAGTGTATGCAAGTGCCAGGCTCTCATATCAAGCAGAGAACACAATACACATAAATCAGAACAAGCACCTTTAAAAAAGAGTCTTAAAATTAACATGAAATTTGATGACTTGACTTGCAGATGTTTACCAGTAACACTCAGCCAGGTTTTTTATTACAAAAATCATGTTTTTTTTTTCTTAAAGGTGCTTGTTCCGATTTATGTCTAATGTGTTCTCTACATGATATGAGAGCCTGGCACTTGCACGTACGCCCTATCAAGTACCATGGGAAACAAGCTTGCGGTTTTGATGTTAGAAGCAATAATGCATGTTGCAAAGTCCTATTCAATTCTGTGCTAATATTGATGGTTAACCACTAAAATGGCGGTTTTTCGTTTATATCTTGAGAATGAAATGGATTTGAGAACTGAAATTTCAGGACGACAATGAGAAAACATACGGCCTTTCAGATGGTATCAAAAATGCTACTACTACCGGGTAAATCGGGGGGGGGGGGGTCCTACAGCCGATCGGAACAAGCACCTTTAAAGATTGGCAGATTATTTGCAACCAAGCCACTTTGAGGCAATGTCAGGAAAAATAAAGGCATGTATGTTTAGCAAATGATGGACCATGGTGCACTTTTTAGTTCACATTCATAAGAAAGACTCGGCACCCACATGTGCAATTCAAGCAATTGATTTGAATTCGATTTACAATTTTATAGTGAGTTGCAGTTATTAATTGTGCCCATAAATTGCCAGGCATAACTATGTTTGATGCAAATGAAACAGCAGGGTGGTGTCCAAAAAGGTCCAAAATTTAGAAAAAAAACCTTTTTGGTGATAAAATGTTCAAAAAGTCAAAAAAATGACAATTTTAAGGGGTTAGGTCCACTTTTCACCATAAAAGTCCCCCTTTTTTGAAAAGGTCCACTTTTTCTTTTTTTGAAGTCTGCACCCCCCCCCCCCCCCCAAAAAAACTGCGTACGGCCCTGTGAAGTGAATGAAATCATCTCGTGTCCCTGGACATTTTATAAACAAAGTGAATTCAGAAAAATACAAATTTAATTGAAGCAGCTTCAAAAAAGGAAGTTGAAGGGATATGAAACATTTCTTTTAGAATGCCCTACCACCATAATCTGTCAATGTGTCATCTTGAGAATAACACATGCTGTATATCACACGCACACATAACTAGGGTTGGGCGGTACTTGTGGTAGAGTATTCCAGAGTTCAGCACAGGTGTATCTGTTGAAGACACAGTTGAACTCTTGCCCTGCTCAAAGGAAGTGCATAATAAAGTTATTTCTCACTTAACTGAATGATGACCCCGTAATCTAATCGATGCTGATCTTGTAAGAACCTAATACAGTTGTTCAGGAACTTGAAATGAGTCAAACTCGGTGACATTTGCTCGGAATTTGCCCCTAAATCCTTTGATTAGTCAGAGTCTTAGTCATTGCAGATGCAAATCAAGCCTGTGTACTAGGGGAGCAGTTGGCTAGTCAATGGGTCTATATTCACACAGATAGTCAATGGTGTGTGTATTCACAGCTGATATTGAAGTAAAGTGTAAGTGACCAGTACCAGTGAATAATGACCAGGAAGTGAGTGACCAATAGGAGTGAATATTGACCAGTTGCAATAAGTAATCAAACTGTACTCTAAATCTTTACCTCTGTGCGGTGATGTCATAACCTTGACACGTTTTTTACACGCACATGCCGATATACAATATGGGTGTACACGCTTCCAAAAATGCTGTCACTTTTAGTCAGAATGCCTGACTTACAAATCTCGGGTGACATCACAACACAGAGGTAGGATATCAAATACATCTGTCATGGGCATTTAACAGAAGCATTGATTCTTTTAATGGAGAGATCATTGACCCTGCATTAACTTGTAAGCATTCTTGAACAGAACCAAAAAATTATGTTGAATTAGCATCAAATCAACTTAAGGTTTGTATAGTTAAGCAGATAGTGGCAACAATTGTGCATTTTGTTATAAAAGCACCAAATTTGGCAGAGAGGTAGATAATTCCATTCTGAAAAAAATTAGATATGGAACCACCTGCACAGGTCAAGTTCAGGGTCACCTAGAGGTCACGAAAGGTCAAATGAGGTCAAAAACTTAAATATTAAAACATTGAATCAACATTGAACAATTTCAGCATTGGTTCAATGGTATTTTATTCAATATTAAAATGATACCTTGTTATCACAAATTCTATCTTTTTTTTGTCAGGTCCATAACTGGGATTTTTTTTAGGGGAGGGGCGATGTTTTTCAAAAGGGAACCTTTTCGGCAAATTCGCCCCTTCCCAATTTTTTTTTTTTTTTTTTTTTGACACGTTTTTTACACGCACATGCCGATATACAATCTGGGTGTACACGCTTCCAAAAATGCTGTCACTTTTAGTCAGAATGCCTGACTTACAAATCTCGGGTGACATCACAGAGGTAGGATATCAAATACATCTGTCATGGGCATTTAACAGAAGCATTGATTCTTTTAATGGAGAGATCATTGACCCTGCATTAACTTGTAAGCATTCTTAACAGAACCAAAAAATATGTTGATTAGCATCAAATCAACTTAAGGTTTGTATAGTTAAGCAGATAGTGGCAAAAATTGTGCCATTTTGTTATACAAGCAACCAAAGTTTGGCAGAGAGGTAATATTCCATTTGAAAAAAAATCTATTGGAACCACCTGCCAGGTCAAAGTGCAGGGTCACCTATAGTCACGAAAGGTCAAATGAGCTCAAACTTAAAATATAAACTTGATCACATTGAACAAGTTCAGCATTGGTTCAATGGTATTTTATTCATATTCAAAATGAACCTTGTTATCACAAATTCTATCTTTTTTTTGTCAGGAGGTCCATAACTGGGATTTTTTTAGGGGAGGGGCGATTTTTTTCAAAGGGAACCATTTTCTCGTAAATTCGCCCCTGCCCAAAATGGGGGCGATTTTTTGGACAAAAGTGCCTTTTTAACCGAATACTAACCTCGTTTCGACCAAATAAGATAAACCCCCTGATTTTTGGGATAGCTTCTCTGCTGCAAAATTGATTATAAGGGCCTTTTTGAGGGCCATTTTTCAGATGTTTCGGCTCTTTGGATTAGGGGATGTGTCCGCCCCGCCTCCCCTCGACCCAGGTTACGGGGCTGGTTTATTGTTTATACTATACAGTTTAACCCACTGGGAAAGTAAAATTGTTTTTAAAGGGCCATTTGTTTTCTTCTAGAGATTAATATTTTTTTTAAGTAAATGTTTTTCTATTTTAAAGCATTAGGCCATGAAATGGCAGAAAGAAGTCAGAAGCCGTTATCTTCAAATATATAGTTGCTTGTATCTGTATTATGTCCAGTGTGTTTTTTTTTTTGTGTTTTTTTTTTGTGAGCCACAGCATAGCTTGCAGGCATGCCGCGTATGCAGTAGTGTGTGTGGTCAACACACCCAAATTCACCAAAGGGGGGCACGCTTTGCTTAATTTTTTTTATAAAAAGGTCCAAAATATAGAAATAATTTGACAATAAGGTCCTGATATGAATTGTACTCATAAAGGACGCATTTTCGGGGTTAGTACACTTACCAAAAAGTCCACTTTTTCGAATTCTCCCGCAACCCCCCCACGCGCCAAAAAAAATAAAGGCCTGCATACGGCGCGCTGGCTGGCGGCTCACATTCTCATCCTCTGTGTGTATGTGTGTGTGTGTATGTGTCATCTAAAATGTTTAAATTATTTTATGGGGCACGCCCCCAGCTTAGGCTTTGAATATTACTTGGGCCGTGAAAGCCGAGAACCCCAAATTTCTAGTTTGTTTTTTGTTTTTAATTGTATGTAATTTTCCTCTAGCATATGTCCTAATAGTTTTTAAACAGGTTTCCTAACCTTTCTTTTGTCGCAAGACCCCATTTCTAAATGATAGGCTTAGGTGACCCAACTCTAGTTTTTGTTAGCTCAACAGCTTATTCATGGTATTAATTGAACTTGGGAAACTAAGCTGTAGGGGGAGGGGCAAGATCTAAAGCCGAAAGCGCTCCGTTAGCAAACGCGCATTTTGGAGTACATATGGATTTTTCTGGCTTAAAAGTATTATTGTTAAATATATAAGATGTCTGGTAATTTTTTACAAGGATTTGCATCAGTATTTCGGAGTTATGACCTAATTAACATCAAATTGGTGATGATTTTGGTTTGCAGCCACTAATGTTTCTTTTTTCCGGAAGTGTACAACAATATACTTAATTGTAATTGCGTTTCTATTTATTGTTGCTTTAATGAAAGGCACAATGATTGGCGTCTAAATCTAAACACACACTTGTTTGTAGAATTAAATGTGCTTCAGGTATGTACTTTTTAATAAATTATGCAATTTTTGATTTTTTAAACAACTTGACCAACTTTGCTTATGATTTCATCGTTACAAATCTATAATCACACGTGGAAATTGTGGACATGCAAATGTATTCTATGACTAATATAGCACCTGCACAGTCAGTAACAGTTTGACGTTCAATAAAACAAATGAGTTACATTACACAATCTACAGCTTGTATTTGTTTGAAAATTCGTTTTCAACATACTACTTGTGACAATGCACCTGTGTTCTTTATAGCCATCGTGTCGGGCGCGCAACATTGTACCATATCATCATAATGCGTACGTGTCAATAGAGAAAGCCTATTGTGACGTAGAAAACCCAGCAGCGGACAGCCGTCCCTACAGCCTGGCAAAACCAGGTGTGTAATTATAAATAAGGCACGTTTTGTCGTCTAGAATTTGAATGTGGCCCCTTGAATAGAAAACATGTTAACATTAATTCAGTTAATTTTGTTATGTTATTAATTAAAGAAACGTATGTCGTTAAATAAAGAATAATGGCATATCATACGTTTCTGATTTAGTGACTTGTGAAGAGTGCAATTGATATCGCTCGTATTGGGGTGTTTTTATGATAAAATAAAAAAAAAGATCCCAGCATTCATATGATGATGATGTCAAAATGCACTAATTATTGCATCCATGCGGTAGCGAAAGTACGGGTTGAATGTGAATAAAGGTATATATTAATAGAGAAGAAAAGTTAGAGGGCCATCACATACTGGTAAATATAAGAATATTAACTAACCATACCCCGCACTACAGCCTGTTCATGCCCTTGAAGGAAGACTGGCGCCATATAATAGATCGCCCTAATTGGGTCCATTGTTTTGATTTTTGTATGGTTTTTTCTTTCAACCCTGAAATGAAAAAATAGTATAAAAACATTTTCAGTTTCTTGTGTGTAATCAGGTATTTTGTAATAAAACCAATCCGGAGTGGTGTTTTTCCAATGGCTGATAGTTACACACACTGAATGCCAGAAAATACACATATATCAGACTTGTATAAATTTGCTGTAACCATTCATACTGGTCCTGGCTTAATTGATTATGTAGGGCCGAATTCCTATAGGAACACAGCAATAGATCAACGCAGTCCATTTAAACGAAAATCCTTTCGTGATGGGTTGGACGAAAAATTTGATTTGTTGTATATAAAAAAGTTATCGGTCTGACAGTTGAGAGCCAAAATGTTCAATATTTTTTTATGCTTCTTTCCTAATGGGGCCAAGAGGAGGAAGACCTACCATTTGTGTTCTGGTTTTTTTCCTTTTAAAACATATTTATCTTTTTATAATGTAACTAAGAAAAATTGTTCGGTACCTGTTTGGTTATTTACAATAAATTCAAGCAAACATGCTTCCTAACGAATTTGAATTTTGTATAAATACCGTATTAGCCGTGTGGGTGTGATTTCTAGCAAAATTAAGAAAACCAAAATGACTTAATAGAAAAATATAAGTTTGTTTTTCCAATTAAATTATGAGAGGAAAGATATAATCTTGAATTCGTCTCCAATGTCGCAAAAATCATGTTTAAGCAATATTCCAAACCTTTTTCACATTCTTTTCTCTAATTTTAGTCACAATTATTAAAACTAAAGCCTCATTGATGGTATAAGCGTTTTATTATAAACACAGTAAGTTTTAAATGTAAGATATTGGGGTTTGTGTGTTTCGCCTTGAACATAGAAAGGAAACAGAAAGTTGTCAATTACTAACCATGTGTTAGAGGATTACAACCTTCGAATATAATGACATGCTGTTTCCCCCCATATGTGTGATTTGAGTTTACTTTAAAATTACCTAGTACTAGTCATTTAATCGGATAATTCGGGATTTCGGATCTTTGTCTCCTCACGATGAATGTTCGGATCGCGGTAAAGCGCACGTTACCACATTGTATTTTATCACGTATTATTTCAGTGAACGATATTAATTATATTTATAACAGCTACATTAAAAAC
Source organism: Ophioderma brevispina (assembly GCA_023653785.1). Classification (NCBI taxonomy): domain Eukaryota; kingdom Metazoa; phylum Echinodermata; class Ophiuroidea; order Amphilepidida; family Ophiodermatidae; genus Ophioderma; species Ophioderma brevispina. The sequence continues at coordinate 6,142 of JAMKCH010015130.1, read as the reverse complement.
CAACGTTTAGCCTGTTTTAGCATGGGACTATATGACTGTTGACTGTTCTCACATTTGAGGACCGCCATCATCATTTGATTGTGCTTATATTTTAAAATATAACATATGTCAGAATTGTTCATCGTATTTGCGCCAATAAGAAATTACAATTTCACAATGTTTGTACTAAAAAAAGCGTATCCTTTCATATGCATGGGGATATTATTGGGGATATTAACTTTACGCTTTGATACAAACAAAATCAATGGATTCCATTATTCTAGCGACACCTCTAGTGTGCTCTCGCATGTTTGGAAATTAAAATGAAACAAATCTCAATTTAATTTAATAGTTGTCATTTTTTTAAAACTACTATTGGTATCAAAATCATCAAATTTTTAATTAAGTTGCTTCGAATTGTGTCAAAAGTTGGGACAAATTATTTGAGTGAGCTCCCGCACCCCCTGGCTAATCTGATTTTTCGTGTATATGGAAGTGGCGTTAGTTTTTCTATTTAAGGTGCAATGGAGAGATTTCACATACAGGTGTCCCTAAAATCGACTGATTTTTGCCCTGATGTAAACTTTCCCTAAAAACTACCCCCATTCTGAAGTAAGTAAGCTGAAAAGGGTCTTTGGTAACTAAAAAGAAATTTCTACTTTCGTATAGGAACACATACGAACTTCAGCCTATTTGTAATTGAAATATAGCAAATCAGAAATCACACACACTGTTTTCCTCTCTTTTAAGGTATTTCTTAGCCAATAACAATGTAAGAAAGCTATTGAGTGTCAGTCTATTACTATTATGACACAATATTGGGTGCCTCAAAAAGTCGCTTCGTTGCACCTTTAAAGGCGAATTAGGATTTCAGTTGTAAGGAGCCTCAGAATTAGATGAAGATTTGACCATATACCAAATCCATCCTCCCTCATGAAGTCCTTTTACAACCTGAATCCCATCTCCGATTACGAGGTCCCTTACACCCAATTCCATCTCCAGTATGAGTTCCCCCACCTCTTCCCTTCTTCCACACGTTAAAAATGTTCAGGGTAAAAATACGTCGTTTTGACTGGCAAAGCTGGGACTCACAAGCCGTTAAAACGACGTTTTTTTACAGTTATTTGCCCGTTTCGAGCCCTTTTTTACAGTTATTTGCACGTTTCGAGCCCCCACCTGACCTTAACTCTAACCCCTTTTCACACTTAAAACAGCTGGTCATCTGTGAACTCGTTATTTTAAGGGAGGTTTAAAAAGTTTAAAACCACTTTGTGGTAAAAAGTGTAAATGACCATTTGTGCATATTTTTTACGCCCATTTTATAGTTTTAGGCGGTGTATAGTGACACAAGGTTGTTTAGTGTGGTAATGAAGGTCTCCTAGCAACATCATAAAGTAACTGTTTATTATTCACAAAACTTTCTTCCGAAAGCCCGCATTTAAATGGTTTTGCCCTAATAGGAAGAACCGTTGCGTGTAGTTCGAAGTGAAGAAAGCAACTTACAATTATCTAAAAATACGTGACCTCATCATCATTACTTTCTGGTCTCAATTGTATATTTATATAATGAATTGACAGGAAAACATTTAAAAAGAGGAATATTTAACGAAAGAAAAGCAACGAAAACAAACAAAAAGACCTCAAAAAGAAAGACGTCACTTTAATAGCTTCAGTCCAGTCATTAACTACACGGACAAAATATCGTCATTTTAACAGTATTTTACTGTCAGCAATTCTGCTTACAATTCCTTCCGCAATATTAAGTATATATATATTCTAAAAATAAATCGAATCAAAATACTTAAAATGTTATATTTGGCTAGTTCCTACAGAGATTGTGATGTGGTGGGAAGATATCTACTGACAAAAACCACACTGTTTAACCATGGAGCTATATCATCAGTTTAATATTAGGACCACCATCTTCCTCAAAATTAACTCAGCCAATCATGTCCATTGAAATTTGCACTGACAACACTTGAAAACTTAATAGGGATATCCACAAATATCACCAAGTTTTTTTTTTACTGGTGCGTATATACATTTGTTGTAAATTTTTAGCTCAAATTACGTGGCTGTTTAAATCCGGAGAATTTGACTAAACCCGTATTTTTTGGAATTTGGAAGAGATCCACTTATAAAAACGCAGGTCTGGAAAATTGGGAGATAATTTACACATTTTTCCTTTCCTCTTTTTTCAAAATAACTTATGCTGTCCATTTTTGCGTGATATTTGCTGTTTGTAAAATAAACTTATTTTCATGAACTCTGCGTTTTGATCAAGAGTGGAAACAAATATTACCAAACGTGGAAAATTTGTCTACCAAGTTCTCTTTTCAGAACTGCATTTTTACTAGGAAAAAGGTAATTCCTAAAATTTCAAAATGGCGAAATATAACGTGTTGTAGCTCATAAATTTCGACGAAAAGCTATTTTTTTCAATATGACTTGCCACAAACAACGCTATAGAAAACTACTAGCATATAGGAATTCGGGATATGTGGCTGAAAAATAACTGTTAAATTAAAAAAAAGGAATTGAATTATTAAAGAAAAAAATAGGTCTCATACGAGCTCTAATTAATATTTTTATTTCGATGATATGACAATTGCCTACCTAAAAATAAATGATTTACCTTCAACCTATGCCCATCACCACAGATATTCGCGCGCATTAGTTGTGTTCTGCCATTTGCATACGAACTCACCAAGAGACGGGGACCGCCGCTGATTATCTCCAATGTGGCTTGTAACCCCGTTAACTTTTCATCATTACCATTGTCGCAGCCTGCAGGGCGTGTGAAATCAGTGTTTTGGACATGCGTTTTTATTTTGGTAAATTTCTGAACCAATATTATCGCAGGGAGTTTAAACTTGAACTGATGGGCAATTCGGAGTCCATATTATGAAAATTAGGGTTCAAGGTCAATAAAACCCAGTTAATTAAACGTTTTATATGGAAAATGCGAGGTAAATTTCTAGAAAAATCTATAAATTCAGGATAAATTATGCAAATTTCGACCAAGAGCGTGGATTTGCAAATAAATGTATGTCTTTTGAATGTCGTTGAATATTGCTACAAAGTGCAAGAAGGCGCATGTTGAAAGATACTCCCTTTTAATTAGAACAGATTTTTGCAAGTACGAATTGTTTTACATATTATGCAAAATTCTATGTTAATCATCCTAGTTGTTTTAAAAATGGTTAAGTGTAAACCTTGTAAAAACTTTTGGGGGGACTGTCAAATCATTTTATCTTTCATTTTATCCAAAAAAATCCCTATATTTACTGTACTCAACTTCCGGTTTCAGTGCGTTTTGACTGAGATCTGCTCCCCTATGTGCTGGTTCCTTTTTTGGAAGAGGAGCACCATAAATTTTCAGTTGCTTGTTTCGAATTATTCAAATAGACTTTTGATCCATTTTTATGTCAAAGTTAGCTTCACAGCCCATTTTAAGAACCTGCAACCCCAAAATTGGTCTTAACCCCCGGGTTTTAACACTTTTAAAATCTGTGCTTTGTTCAGATAATCAAGATCTGGTATCCCATGAGCGATTATTTTTTTAATGGCAATGAATTTTCTGTACTCATATTGATTGGACCGTTCAATTTAAGGAACAGACAAAAATATCATCCTTATTTTTCCAATTGTCACATGCAAGGTAAGTGATGATGTCCTATATCGTCATTTGTGTGCAACAAGGTCATAAGTGCAATAGCTGCCATTTGTCAGAAATTCCCATTAAACATACTATTATGCCAAGTCTTTGGTCAGTGGCACTTGAAGTGGTTCTTCAGGCGACACAGTAGCCTGAAGAACCGTTTCAAGAGCCACTGACTACATGGAAATATAAATTCAGTTATCCTAATACATGGCAGCACACGGATATATCATATGGCAGCTATTGCACTTACAGCCTTGCATTCACATGACAAATAAAATGTTGAAGTGGATGATAAGACAGAAAGCAAAATAATGGGACCAGAAACCTACCACAAGGGGGGAAAAATAATTTCTATTAATGTGCTAATGTTAACTAGTTTAACTTTTCCATAGGCACCCCTACTTTCAATTTAAGGTGAAAAAATATAACTTTTTCCGTTTAATTATTTCCATGATACGATATTAGTTTGAGAATACCATTGGAGTATATAGGAAATGTGTAACATTTTTTAAAATTAGAACAAAGTATTGCAGATTGGTCTACTATGGCTTGTAATACTACAAATAGCAGCAAGGTTTTACCATGGTAAAATCATAATGTAATATATTACCAATTCTGTAAAACACAACATAACAATACTGCTAATGTGACATGTCAAGGACGGATACATGCAAAATGAATGGTAACATTAGCACTCCTCGCCCCTTGTGTAACTTTTAACCAATTATCTATAGTAGCCACGGTGAAAACTGCCATATTTTGGTATCTGCTAAAAGATGCACAATATATCATAACATTAGCACCATTGCCATCAAAAGAATAATAACTTTAGCAGGCCGGCCTCCATCCAAATTCTGTCACGATTAAACAACTTCCGTCAAATAATTAGTAACATTGGCGTATTACGACGATCGACATTGGATAGCGCCATGCAGCGCTCGCGCTAGGAATTTTTATTTGTGTAGCAATTTTTGCAACAGCTCTTGCTTTGATCATATTGATAGTGATAACGTATGGGGGAAAATTGTTACACAATCTTAAAATTGCATAGCAAATGGCAGAAAATGTGCAGCAAACTGCTATGCTAAACAAGCTATCGCGAGCCATGGCGCCATGCATGTACCCACTGAGACAACATCGTGCACGCGTAATCTCTACAGTAGGTGTATCCATGCATGATCATCTATCGTGAATATACAAAACAAGCACCAATTACATTTGAATGTTCTACACACACGCTCAGGTTTCGTGGCACATAGACTGCACCATTCTGTGCTATTGTACTGTAATATTATGGACGGAATGATTTAGGTACAAGATTATAACAAAAAGTAAACATATCTTATTCAATGCGCACTGCCGTTACATGGGACTGACCACCAGCATGATGGAATTGAGAGATGGATCGATTCGGACTGGCGGTTCCGGCGAGATTTGAAAAATGCTATTGTTATTGCAAAATAGTGACGGCGGTACACAATAGCAAAAAAAAAAAATTGTTTATTTCGTAGTTATGCATACCATATGGCATATTTTTAGTCTGCCGCCTCAAAGAGGATGGTAGACTATTAATTTAGTGGCTGTCAGCTTGGAGGTCGGTCCGGCCGAAAGTGTTTTCCATGTTGCCAAATTACCTTTGTTCGCACTATACTGACTATTAGGCTAATTGCGATGTACGGGCGAGCTAGAAATGCGGATAAAGTGGATGTTTTAGTTCCCCGGAGAATGCCCCGAGCAACCAACTGTTTGAACTTGGTTTGATTTACTAGCAACACTGACTTAGCAAATTGGTGACACCACAGGGCACCGCCATGGTTGATTGCACCAAATTGTTTGTTCTGACATCCAATGCCATCTGCCAAATGTTCTGCAATCTCATACGTCATCGGACATAGCAGAGTTGGTTGCGGTGTGCCATTGCATTATGGGGCCGTTGTTATGTTCCTTTGCTGTCGAGGCTTTGGTAATATTCGTAACCGCTGAAGCTCCAAACTGAGTGTGATGTAAAGAATGTGAAAATTGTTACGGGGATCGGCTGTAGGTTTTTCCTCTCTACTATACCGCAAAGCCTCAGATACTGTTGAATCGTGTTCCTGTTGAATTTGGAATTCAAAAAATAAACGATTACATTATCGGCTTATTGCTGTAAAGAGTTAGGAGTTCGTGGACCATATGTTTAGGTAGGGCCTACCCCTGGTTTGGTGTTGAGCTTTTGAATGAAGTACGGATTGTCAGGTAGATATCGGATTTGCTGCATAAATGCAGCTTCCTTTATGAAGTTGAATTATAGCATTGTAGTTGTGTGCACTGCACCGGTAGGCCCAGGCCAAAAACGTTCAAAGCTCGAGGGACCGTCAGCTGTATGTAATAACTCGTTATATGTAATAAGAAGGAGTCCGTTTACTTCTTGTTAAAGGTAAAATCACTTAGCATGTCTCGACTTCCATGCTCGCGACTTCTTTTTCAAAGGGTCAATCAATACTAGTGGGAAGTGGTATC
>JAMKCH010015129.1:0-25671 GCA_023653785.1 Ophioderma brevispina | reverse complement strand
TGTCCGTCCCGTGATGTGGTTTACACCCTATTACAAAAGGGCCTGATCCATGGTCCACGAACTTGAGATATTTGTGAATCCTTAAAGAGGTTTCAACACAACAATCTGAAAATATATTTTTCACTTTGATGCTAATCCTAAACCGATCAGGCTCAGTATAGTCGAATATTGATGACATAAAACATGTCACAGATTTATTGTCACATTTTTTTCAATTTAAAGATACAAAATAAAATTCGAGAAAACTCCCATGATTGTGTCCAAAAAGTATCCTGCTGACGCCGGATTGTTGAACCTGTGGATCGTGAAATACCAGTTGAAGGCTTCCATTCCACATTTGAGGAAGCGGATACTAGGCTTTTGCTTCATACCACTTTATGCAACCCCAGCGAGTAGTTATTATGCCATGGACACTGATGTAATAGTATTGTGTATTGTACTACAAGATTAAACGTGAGGAATGACCGTTTCTGAGAGAATATAATCTCAAATGGGGTTGGAGGAGCTTTGGATGAAGCTCAACAGGAACTGTATCTGTTGCCTATACATAAAAGAGCTCCAGGCTAGAATGAAACAGTATCTGCAGAAGCCCCCAACTACACTCCACAGTATCAGTGGCGGATATAGCTTGACGATTTAAACCAATAAATTTAATTAAGTATAACTTTCCGCAGGATGATAAAATGGAAAAAAATAATAATGTACTAAATGTAACCCCCTCACCAGTGACCCCCCCTCTTTGTAGGCCCCGTGGGGCAGCATTTTTATTAACGGTCCACCCTGGGGTGTTTATTATCCATAGAACTATTGACATGCATAAGTTTTTTATAGCATCGCAAAATAGGTTGACCTTGTCTGCCGCCTGGGTACATAGTGGCTTCCCGTGTTTTTGTACATTTTTCCAGCGGGACTATCAACTCAACGGCATGCCGCTGTAAATGAGTCCAGGATTACCGAATAACTATAGATATGTTTATCTGGTCCTAGGACTCTGTCGACCGGGTGGGTGCTGATCCCCATAGTACCTGTGGGCCCCTATTGATAGTGTCCCTTAAGGAATATGTCAAGATTTTTGTTTCAAGCTCAGTTTGACTTACCATTCATAAAATATATGTACATACATCGAATTCCCGAATAAAAAATACAATTTGATGTAAAAATATTAACAAAATAGAGGCATTAATTTTTTGCTTTTTTGGACATACGAAGGAAAAACGGGCGGAAATATGTCCAGATTTTTTGTCAAGCTCAGTTTGACTGAATTCATAAAATTATGTTACATTGGACATCAGAATTCCCGAAAAAATAATACAATTTGATGTAAAATTAACAAAATAGGGCATTTAATTTTTGCTTGTGACATTCGAAGAAAACGGGCGGAATTTTTTCGCCACGGCTTCATGATCAAAAGCGCCCATTGTGCTCTCCTCGTGACGGCAAAGTGATGACCAAAACATCGTGTTGACTCGAATGTATTGCTGACCACGTAAATATGATGGATTAATTGAAAGTTAATAAAAATAAAAAAAGTAAGTTATCAGATGACATATTTTTCATGTCGTTGTGTTTTATTATTATTAAGTGGCAACACTGCGATTATGATGATGTCACAACGACGTAACGTAAATTATGGATGGTCATCACTTCTTTGAAGTCACCATTTGCCTGCGATGTGGATTTGTCGGAATCGTTTTCTAGTAAGTAGTAAGCTATTGGGCCGGAAATTAAAAGGGCAAAAGACTCAACAAATGTGGACAAATTTTTCAACTGTATTTTGATGTAGAGGTATCTACGTTACTTAAGCTTTCCATCCATAACAAATTTTCCAAATAATCAGAATCATGCAATTTTCCTTTAACATGCATGGTTGACATTATTGTGCAACACATCATGAAGAATTTGAGCCCATTTTGAGAAGAATCTGTTCCTTCTAAAATATTTTTACCAGATGACCTTGAACCATTTCAAACCTACTGTGTTAAAAAGGGATTGTCCTAGATATAGCAAACTATAACTTTTTTTAATTCATAGGAATTAGCCATTCCATCCAAAATGCTCAGGCTGACAAATTGTTCATCAAGATTGGAATCAGCAGTCAATACTTGCCTAGAAATAATTGAAACAAATCTTGTAAAGACTCTTGCGCAAGGTCAGATGCAACACGACCCTAGTGTACTACCGGCTGGGCAACATGCGCAGATAATGACCAAAATGGTCACAGTTACTGAGTTTTAGAGCATTTGAAGATACGTAAAAGGAACGATGGACATCCAATGCATGGCAAGGTGTACAAAGATATGAGACCACTGAAAAAAATTCAAGCATGTTTGATACTGCAATCCGTCGATACTTATCTGATTATATATTACACATAAAAATTATTTCAAAATTAATCGTATCACAATACTCAAAAGGGTTTCAACGGGTTCGCCGTCAGACAAGTTCAGAAATGTGAAGCTTCAAAAGGAGGGCTCTAACTTCTTCCGAACAAATATAAACTGGGAAAAACCTTGATAGATTGGGGCTATGACGAAATGGGAAGACGTTTCATATAGGAAGTCCCGTATGAAAAGAGTCATACAGCACATGACGGAATCAATTGTAATACCTCATTTGCATCAATGGGACTTCTATATGAACGTCTAGCCTGAAAAGGACACCGTGCTTGCATATTTTACGAGACAGCGGAATTTAACGGAACTATAATACTTTGGTTAATAATTTTGGACATGGACCCCAATGGAAAATAAGGTCCTGTAAGATTCTTGTTGGGATATGCACGCAATTGTCCGAATAAATCAAATCAAAATACGCACACGCACTGAGTAAATAGCAACATTGCAATAAGACAGAAGCGAGTGGGGAAAAAAAAACAAGGGAAGGGTGTGTTTGCCAATCAATGGTTCTAAAATATATCCTACATCGGCGGATTTTTCTGTGTGACCACTCCAATAAAATTATGATTAAGGGAAAAATTTAATCATAAAGCTAGTGCTTCCTAACACGCATGACTGATATGTTGATCAAGTTCTATGGGCGAATAGTGTGTGGGAACCGCGTCTGAGTTAGAACGTGTTAGAGTGGGTTTGCAGTAGTCAGAGAGACGATTCGAAGCACGGTGTCTTATCTTGATCATTCTTAAAGAACTGCCTCAAAGTTTCTTTGTACAAATAAGGCAATATTTAGACATATTTCATACTATTTCAAGCAACAATAGTCTTGCTGTACTTTCTATGTCAAAACACATCAAGTGCAGGATGTGGATTTCTCCAACAGCTTCACGAACTGAAGGGATTGCAACATGTACAACTTGTCGTTGCACGTTTTTTCTGAGGACAAATTCAGTTTCAGGTCATTCCTCTTGGCCATTGAGAAGACATTTCACCGAGTGTAGACCTTTCAAACAGAAGGTGCAAACTTTTATAACATTTGAGTTATAAAATCCAAAATCTGGAACCCGGTCAAGTAACCCCCAAACCACGTCGCCCCCCTGCCAACGCGGCCGATCCAGTATTAAAGTGCTGACCAAAATATATATAGTTCGGTTCGCAGTTGCGGTCAAAGCCGCGGCCGCGAATGAAAACGAAATGGCATTAAATTATCTCTTTTTTTACACAGATACACACATTCCGGCTATCAGTGTTGAACATGCCAGCATACATGTATAAGAGATATAACATTTACCCTCTTCTGATAGATGAGCATATAACCCAGGAGCTATCACACGATATGGTCAATTTAAAAGTTTGACCCCTGTAACTTTGTCTTGTCCCCCTGTCCTTAAGCACCATTTTGCGGGCCTTACGACTTATGTTTCAGGGGCCCTGTCAGTCTGTCTACATATTAAATCACTCAACCTTTTGGACTTGGAGATGTTTTACAAATGTCCTGCTCGCTCCTGGGTTAATACTGTAGGCACGTTGAAATTAAGCCATACTGAAACACATTTATCTCACCTTGTGCGTAATGAAAACGGTTCATGCTCTTGGCCCTCAGCCATGGGAATAACAATGTTTTCAAGTTTCCGCTCATTCTAAATTTATTATTAAATAAATTATATACTCCGAAATGCATTACGTTAGCTTTCGTCGATTTCAATTTACACTTGTTTGTTTTCTACATTCTACCGCGTCCAACGTGTGTGTTTGCATTGTCTTACTAACGGCGACGAGCCACTGATCGATCAAGTGAATTTGTCGAGAAGATGGAATTGCCTAGCCTTCCACTCCAGAGTTTCATCACCCCGCCTGCTGCAGGTGAATGACAATAAGATACTGGTCCTTGACGAGAATTTAGGATAATACGAAGGTATCCTCAGCTCAGCATCCCCGTGTAAGGGTTTTTTAAAATACTGAACATGTATATCCATGTGAGACCACCGGAAATGGGGAGAGCTGGGGACGAACCGCGGTGATTAATAATATTAGTTGACAAGTTTTCAATATAGAGGTTCTTTCACCTCACTCATGCATACCCTATAACAAAAGGTGTAGTCCCGTAGTATTCCTCATTCATCAATTAATAGTCCGACCTCCACTACTTGTGCTATTCACAGTGTGACCCATACTTTTAGTGTAGACGATCCAACATGCTGTCGTTCTTCAAGATTTAAAAGTCTCCAGAAATTGGAATTGCCTTATGCCATTCCGGCAAGATGGCCGCTAATCCGAAAGGTGGAAGACCCTTTCAGCACATTGTAGTAGTTGTACTTTTGGTTGTTTTTCTTTGTTTTTTAGTTTTACGATGATTAAGTCACATAGTTGATAGAATGATATCATACCTCAGTAGGTCAGCAGATAATTAGTACTAACGCTACCTTTAATATAAGCCAGGCAGTTTTGTTTCAATTCAACGACTAGGATTGCAGGTTAACATTTTGCAAAACATGGTAGTCAATAAGAGTCGGGGGACTTCAATGAAAAAAGATACCGGTAGGGCCACTTGCAAGGATGTAATCAGTTCGAAACTTCTGACTATTGAGTTAAGTTAGGATTCCGCGCTCTCCGTGTTTCGTGTGGATTTGGGGACAACTAACCATGAGACGACCACGTCATCGGAGGGCACGTTGATGCCATCATGAACCATAGCTTACATTAATAGCACTCTCATTTTGAGAATGTGGTGGTAACCCCTCCACTGTCCCAAGCCGTCCAGAGGTCCCGTTCCCCAACTCGTGCTAAACCTCGTGTATATAGCTCATGCGTAGTCCTACTAAAGACCATTCCATACCCTTTACACAGTGCTTTGGACAAATTTGTATACTCAGGCTGACCTAGTAGCACGTAGATTTACACTGAGTTTCGGGAGACAGACTACTGGTCAGTTTCGTGGCATACCCCTAGTAGAGTGGCTAATCTGTTAGGTATACCTTTGAGTGTGATCCCCTCTAATTCAATATTAATAACTTGAAAAATCAAATAATATTAAAGATTTGTTCTCATTACTTCTTCATACTGGTCTGTCATAAATAATACATTACGACAGTTTACAATCGACATAAATATTCGATGTGGAATCTTTTATGACGTCGCAAGTGTTGACTTCAAATACAAAGAGAAACGTCTCTATATAAAGGTAGATTCCTCTTGAGAAATGTTTAAATCGTCTCCCCTCTTGGTCTTTCTTCAGAATCTTTGCCATCTTCATTGTTGACCTAATGCCTAGAAAGTAGTGTGAATAAGTATGTTTTAATACCGCGCCAGTGCCACTGGAATCCGAATGCAACTATACCGGGTAGCCACCTCGAAGCCAACATAGGAGTACAACACCGTAAATGTTTTTCCTTGCGCCAGCCACTTCTGGATAAAAGGAACAATGATAGTTGTTCTACAAGCAAGCGGTACAAAACCCCCATTCCAATTAAAGAATACTTTACAAAAACGGCACCACTACTGTCCTCAATTGCGCATACCTGATTTCCTTGCCGATGTTCGAGCCAGATCAATGCAAGAATGTTTGTCCACGAAAACGACAACCAGAAGAAGTGCATAACGCACGCTATGGTCCACACACTGGGCGTTTTTTTGTTTGGCGCTGCTCCAGCCAAGAATCAGTTGTGGCGAGAAAGTATGCGACATGGACAAATTCAAAACCGTCTTTCCAGGGACATTCCTTAGACTGGCTAAATGAGCATACGTTAGAATACCATACTAGAAGGGTGAGATCTATCACGCACCCGATTAAGGTGGCTAAGTTTGACCACTTGAATACGCATAGAAGAGACTGTTTTCTATGTATCGAGGAAGAAACATATCTGAACGACGCTTGTGAGTTAATATGATTTCGTTATTCGTATTCTGGGACGCCTTCAAGAGCCCAGATGTGCTTTGTCATCTGCGTCAAATTGCCATGTATCTGCTGTCTGTAGATTCCAAGGACAGTGTAATGCTCTCACAAAGGTAAACGCGATCCTTTCTAACGCCAGTTTCCCATTTCAATTGCGAGCATTCAAATACGATTTACCTCCAGTAAAAATCACGTCCTGTGGGACCTTGTTGATTCAAAAATCTCAACTGTTATTACCATTAAAATCATCTCAATCTTCTAAGGATCATACCCGACCTGCTCTCTGAAAAGCTTCTTTCCCCATAAGGCCTTTAGGGATACGGATGAACTATTACATATTGACTGACATCCGGAAAGTGTTGCATACGTTGCACGATCAGACAAAAGCCAATCAAAACCCGGTGAGCAACTGGGTCTTCCACGTACCCATTTTTCTCTCGCAAATTCCCACTTTCTACATCGGATTCCAAGATTTGCTTTTCTTCCATGTTCCACGTGAATCCAAAGGTGGTAATTGGCCACACAGTGTTCTCCTGGAGCACGTCTTGACTCATCCACATTTGACCATCCCAATCTAGGTCAATCTCTGGACCGTCGAATTCACTTCGATTGTATTGTTGAATGGAGTAATAATCTACCTTTTCATCATACCACCAGCAAAGCTAGTTTTCCCGATGATCTGTCACTGTAATATATCGTCTTTTCTCGCGAGCTCTATGACAATTCTTCGATATAGCGGGTCCAGTGTGCCTCGAAGCGTACGGTTTTCTATTTCGGATGGATCTTTGGTATACGTGCACTGGTCATATTGAAAATAGCTCCGGTGGACATGATACTCGGCGACTTCTGTCTAGGGCGATAATGAAAAGTTGTCGGGACCGTTTAGTGGGTCTGGCGGACCTCCAAATGTTTGGCTTTGTTGGAGAGCTCCATTCGAGAAATCAAACAAGACTGTTATGGTAACTGGACCTGGTTCCTTGAACAACAGAATTACCATTATCATTCGAGGCAAAGATTTTAGAGTTACCGTCACATGGGTTCCGAGTTTTATTTACTCCATTGCAAAAGCACATTGCACTTTTTGTATGGTTGTGGTTGCAGGTGGTCATAAACAGGGCACTGTAGATTGACAAGCCTCGCTGGCTCGATTAATCAAGGGCATTCTTTTACTACTTCGGGATTACACTGGCGTGGAGATGGATCAAACAACCATTTCATTAGAATCAGGAGATTCGGCATTCCTGAAGTTTTAGGGCATCTTGGTACATATGGCCGCATCTCTTCGACAGGACCATTTACTGACACGTCAGAAAACCAAGGGTGACTCATTCCGTTGAGCGTGGCAAGCTGCGTCAAAATTTGTTGTCGTAAAATCACGCTCTGAGAACTGCATACGACGGGAATCAGAGTCATTGCGTCCCACGATACGTAGATCACCGCAACATGATCGTCCTCAGGCGACTCTGTTGGACAGGTTGCGACCATATAGTACGACAACTTGATTAACGGTTAGGCTAAAACATGTTTGATTAAGATTACACATTTATGGTCGATTCTCTACGTCGAGGAATGTTGTTGCGGAGCAAATCCATGACATCAAAGATGCCTTGTGGTTGTCTAACGTACCCGGTGATTGGAGTGAAGCTTGGATCGATCTTTGTCGTTTGAATTATGTCCAGTGTCACGGTTGAACCTGTCAAATCTTCTGTCGGATTCGTGCACCCGATTGGTCACTGCATTAGTACGCTTGTAGTCTTGGTTGCCATCCGGTCTACACACAATTTTCAGAATCGGGGCAGCAATCATTGTACAGAGGGCCAGACTTTCCAACTACAGGCTACATCAGCTCAATCGATTTACCCTTATCACTCCAGCGTCCACAATAATCCATACAATATGAAGTCCTCCAGCAAACGCGTTAAAGCAAAGGTTAACATCCGACATCCCTTCGAAATGTTTTAGTTTTATGCCCGTGTAAATTTGAGCAACGCTAAAAATCACTGAAACATCAAGAAAATACAAAAATAATAATTACATTGATTAAAAATACACGTGCCTTCACTGTGTAACAGAATACACAGTTACCCGCGGGCTGTGATACATTGGAAGATGTTAATACAATTCACTTTTTACGTATAGCGGATTATTGTGGTATTGTTATTAGAGCATCAAAGGCGCCTTGTTAGTAGAGGAGGAGCACGGACCCAGGTCAAACATCATCGTTTACCTCTCATTACAGAAAAGGTTTGACACCTTTGGTAGTTAGTGTGGACCCTCTATATCAACGCGTCGCTAGGTAGTTAGTACTCTCAAATTGTGGTGTCACTTTTTCGATAGGGGTCAATTTAAGGTTACACATGGGTCAAACTTTTAAAATGCTCCAATCATGTTGAAATGTATGCCATATTGTCCGTCTAATCATAAGGATTCCAAAAATGTATATTTTGTACCATTTACGACCATTGGTTTTGGAGTTAATTGTCATTTCACGTCGGTAGGGTAATACATGATGTTATGCGCAAAAGTTTGTATCACGCTGCCCGATAGGCCACTGTGTTGTTATTTGCCCGTTCACAGAAAATACAAAATATCTTCAAAAGCAGATCTAATTTGCACGGAAGATGAGGCACTTCAGTCGTGGTAGCATGAATTATCTTCCGACTTTATCTCATATCATGCATAAAAAGGCAAATGAAGCCAGATATTCTGTCACCTACAATCTTGAAAAAAATTGACTGGCGGCTGAGGACGTCGCCGTCCTTGAGAAGGAGGAAGGGTGGCACGAAAGGGGTATAAAAGAAGCTATGGGGAGAGGATTGAAGACCCCTCCCTCAACAAAAAAAGAGGACTCCAATTTCAATTGTCACACGCATGGGACCGGACGCTTCGTGGAATTCCTAGCCGCCTGTCACATGACCAACCCAACGGGTCAGTTGCCTGATGAAGTCCGATGGTATCGGACGTAACATCTCACTAGTTGCTATCGGAGTAAGTTCCAGTAATTGATTTAATCATATCTCCTTACGTATTACTTTGTTTTAAGAAACCAAAGACCTGAAAAACTACACTGTTGCTCATAAAGTTGGAATAAAATATTTCTTACCACTTTTTTATGGAATGATTTTTACAGTGTGAGTTATTTATGATATCTAGGTTGTATATCGCCACACTACTTGAATGGTCAGTCTCTTCCGAACATATCACCATGAACTTAGACCACAAGTAACCCTTTACGAACTGTGTCCTTAGCCTGAAGGAAAGGGGGGTATTTGAATAGCAGATTTAAGGATTTTGTAAAAAGTTACATTTACATATAACACATTTTTGGGTGATTTCATGCATCCAAATGTTCAATGGTACTGTTTTAAATGTCAATAAGTCACTAACATCGAGTATGGCCACCCCTGGCATGAATCAGTGCGTCAAGACGTCGCGGCATACTTTCCACAAGGTTGTTCATGATGTCAATGCGCAGAGCGTCCCACTCATCGGTCAGAGGCTGAGCTAACTCCTGTAATGTTTGAGGAAGATTGTCCCTGTAATTGATGGCTCGGCCTAAGGCATCCCAGCATGCTCGATAGGGTTCAAATCAGGGAAGCAAGCAGGCCATAATATCTGCTCCACCCCTCTGCCTCAAGAAATTGTCTCACAACAGCGGCCCTGTGCGGCGTAACATTGTCGTCTTGCAGTCGAAAATTGTTTACATAAACATTTCTTGCATGTGGCAGACAGTGGTTTTCCAGATTGTCCAGGTAAACGACGGCGTTCGATCATGTTCCATCTGGCACCACCAGTGATGTTTTTCCTCCATAATGATACCGGCCCATACCATCACTGAGCCGCCACCACCTTGAGTCGATTCCTGAATACAGTCATCTCGGAGCTTCTCACCACGTACTCGACGAACCCTTTTTCTTCCATCATGATGGTCAATGATGTAGCGGCTCTCGCCAAAAAACACAACGTTTCGCTAGTGTCTGAGCTGTAATCTTCCGTGCTCCCTAGCCCAGCGAAGTCGATCAACTCTGTGGTGAGCGGTTGGGAGTGGACATTTGGGCATGCATGTTGAAGCAATCTCCGATCTACAGTTTTGAGGGAAACGTTGATTCCATAGTATCTTCTCTAGAAACGACGAAGACGGCTCGTAGGTATTTTCCGGGCTCTACGGCACAGATTAAGCAGTCGGCGATCACATCGTCTGGTAGTCAATCGTGGTCGTCTTGAAGATTTTCGTGGCCTCAAATGACCCACATCTCGATGATGTCTGAGGATTTTACAGACCGTGTCTGCGATATTCCGAGGAAATCAGTGACTTTGGCTTGTTGTACCCTTCCCCTCGGAGTGCAAGTACTCTTCGGCGTATTGACAATGCCGTTGGACGAGGCATAGCCTAGGGAACTTCTGTGTCAGTTATTGTAAAGGTAACAACCAACTCTAAAAAAACGGGTTCCTTGCACACCGGCTTGGAGCAGGGAAAAGAACAAAACAACAGACGTCCGACATTTTATAGCTCCAAACAAAAGGCGTTGTTACGTAATTCAAAATTATGCATGGATTCACTTCACCTGGGTAGTGGGGACTCATTATGTAATTATTCACCTACTCTAATATGATTACTGAGGCGTTGAAATAGAAATACGTTTTAAGATTCGGTCTGAAAAAACAATTTACACACACACACACACACACACACGTACGAACGAATACACACAATACACATACGACCGAATACACACATACACATACGACTGAATACAAACGAACCTTGAATTCTATACCATGAGCATAATACCATTATACCGGGGTTCAAGATTATCAAGCTCCTCGTGGTGAGCCCCGGAAACTGATTTTGATCAGGCGAATGATAATCAACCTGAGGCTACGCTAACATCCCTGTTGTCTTTTTAACTCACTGCTGTCTTTTTAACTCACTGTATTTTTATCATGCCCCGTCAGAGGACACAACCTGATGTTGGTCTGGAACACGTGCCCTCATCAGAGCAGGATGTCAAGTCAGATGGCATCTGTGCTTCAACGAGAACAAAGATCAACATCATTGAACGTCTTACACAAACGCACAAAGTCATTGCGATTCTCTTCAAGAGACACACGCAACCTCACAGTTCCATCCTGGAAAAGTTTTCGGCTAACTCTACCTGCACCCACGAGAGCACTACCCATGGGATTCCACCTTTGTTAGAAACACAAGCTCAATGGAAAAATATTGCAACCTCACCTGCAGATTCCACCCTGAAGGGCAACGACCCAAATTGTAGATGTCACGTCATCAATGTCTACAAGCAACCTAACTCCCGACTTCAAACAGATTCTCTACCTACTTTATGGTGCGAACCTTGTATCTACGCTGTGATGCACAGCATAAGCATTACTGGGGGTACAGGAATACCAACTCTGAAGGATCCACACTAGAGGACTGGGCTTCCAAATCTGGCGTACAACCCCCTGTATGACCCCAAGCAACCAGCCCCCGCCCCCCCCCCCCCCCCCCCCCCCAAAGATAGATGCCATATTGTTCACCGTACTTTCTCGACGCATTAGAAGTCTCAACATAGACCTTCACTGATCGCTCAGGACAAAGCCTTGCTAAGTCTGTACCAAAAAGCCAGTAAAAAGGTGAAACTTGCAAGGCAGACTGGGGGCCAGTTTGAGAACCTGGTGGATTCAGAAGTGCCCAACCTTCCGACCACCTACCTCCTACAACCTGGACAATCCTTACTGCCAGCACTATGTAAACTCTTTATAGATAGCAAGAGAACTCCCACGTAGTTCGTCGCAGTTATATCCCATCCGAGATTGAGGAATGTGACGTTCTTTACAATGAATTCTTGAATTCTGAACCGGGGGAAGAAGCGTCATCCAATGCTTCAGATCTGACAAACTGCTTGCGACAGGAAATGTAGTGAGCGCTGGGAGGCGACGGTCCAAGGAATTTCTTTTCACTCATTCTAGCAGGAAGGCCTGGAGGACCATAAACCGCCTCAACCGGAAGTGTTCAAACCATCAAAAAGTCTGTGTCTGTCAACTCATTACTGAGCAAACTCCGCGCAACTGGTGTTTAAGGGTATTGAAAAGGACCACACTCGCTCTGGAATTGAAAAAGTGATCACCAAACTTCTTCGAGCCCCTGGCGTGGACGGGTAACTTTCAACACTCTTCTCACTAGCTGAAACCTCTTGCCTCTGCTATTAGCCAACGAAAGAGTGGAAAAGCCCAGGGGCCATGATAATATACCAGCGGCCCACGAGTCGTGAATGCTCCAGGAGTTCTACACATGTTGCCTTACCAACCAGTCCTTACCAAGATCTGGTGGAGGGCTACCATTCATCGCACTCCCCAAACCAAAGAGGTCTGTCGACAACCCTAAGATTTACCGCCCAATATCACTACTGTGTGATTCCTTCAAACTCCTTGAGAGGCTGATCCTGGCCCGGCTGGAGCCAGTCCTCGAATCCCATCTGCCTGACGAACAAGCAGGATTTTGCCGTGGTCGGAGCACTGTCCATCAGATTGTAAACTCACAAATGATATTGAGGAGCTTTGAAAAGTGTCGTAAGGCAGGCGTCATCTTGGTGAATCTTACTGCAGAATATGACACCGTACGTGTGGCACCAGGGCTTGACACCCAAGCTTCTTAGGACCATCCCGGATCATCATTTTGTACAATCCATATGTAACATGCTTTCAAACCGTAGTTCCACAAGGATCAGTATTGGCCCCATGCTGTTCAACTTGTATAATTATCAGCGACTTACCTCAAACAACATCGAGACAATATGGCTACGCCGACGATCTTGCCCTTCTTCACTCGGACAGAAGCTGGACTGAAGTAGAAAGTACACTTATTGTAGATATGGCCCTACTTGCAGCATATCTCAAGACCTGGAGACTCAAGTTGAGCATGTTGAGCGAAGCTAAGACCACCGCTACTGCCTTTCATCTTAACACCAAAGAGGCTCATCGCTAGCTCCAAATCAACCTCAATGGAGCGTATCTGCCATACAATCCTTCACCAACTTATCTGGGAGTGAAGCTTGATGGACAGCTTACTTAACGGCAGCATCTCGAGTCAGTATGTGCAAAGGTATCTTCGAGGAATACCCTTCTGTGCCGCCTTGCTGGATCTTCAATGGGTGCTAGTCCATCCACGCTACGCACCACCGCCTGGCTCTGGTCTACAGTGCCGCTGAATATGCCGCCCAAGCATGGTCCAATAGCTCGCCTCTCACAACCACACACACCCAAAGCTTGAACCAGGCCAACGAGACCATGATAAACCATACTGTGCTCCTTCGTCCTAACTCCCTCTGAGTTTCTATCTTCTATCTACCACTTTCAGAAATGCCAGCCAAAAAAACCTGAGGGCTTTCGGAGCATCGCGCAAAAACTGGTGAACAAGGCTCTGTTGGACAACAAGCACCCGCTGCATAATACTGTCAAAGAATCACACCAGCTCGGGATGGTAATGCTAACATTTAAAGGCAATATTAGCAATTTTTTGAAGAACGCCCCCAATTTTGCAAAAAATGAGATTTTACACGGTTGCATTGGTAACTGCTAGTAAACCATACCATAGTGAATGGTTAAGCTCGAAAATGTCTGTGTCTCACAAACGAAGGAAGTTTTTAATTAGAATAATTATTATCGGACTCCCGATAATAATTCAAACGGCCTTCCAATGTGAAATAGCCGGGAAATAGCGCCATGTACGTGTCTACGCGCATCCATTAGTTGTTTTATTGGTTCAGGCAAATCAAGTTAGAGGTTATTTTCTCGAGGTGGCACTATTTCATCATGGACGGACCTAAACGTGCATTTCCCAGCTCCTGCCGTTAGTCCAATCTGAGATCCAAATTCTAATTACAAAATCGCTTATTTTATGATAAATACGCATTTTTAGCATTCTCGTTCGCAGGTATAGTTTCTTAGACAATCACCAAAGTAACTTTGCCAAAATATCAAATTTGAAAAATTGGGGGCGCTCTTCAAAAAATGTGCAATTATTGACTTTAATGGCCTTCTTGATTAAGCCTTTGGGACCGATAGAAAGCCTGAGCGTTTCTTGGCCAAAATTTTAAAAAAATAAATTTGAAAGTAAACATAAAATTAAAAAAAAAAAAAAAAAAAACCAAAAGATGAAGTTTGGTATCATTTCGAAGATTATAATGTCCTTTACAACTTTAGGCAAGGAGTTTTGATATAGAGAATGCATAGTAATTGCTATGTTGAGATATCTACAATCCTCGAAAAAAATGTTGGACCACTTTGACCGATTTAGGAAAAGGTGGACCCCCTCTCCCCCAATTCAATGTTGATCCGAGTCATTGTTGTCACAGCTTCGCCAGGCCCCCCAACATTGATTGATGGGGAGTGGGGAAGAATTTGGTAAACGGGAAGACCTGCTTTCTAAAGAACAATGACTTACCCAAAGTCGATCTCATTTGTGAACATGGCAATGGTTCCAATATATTGCATCAAGTGTTCCAAATATTTTTTTCGATGTGATTGTCGGTATGGTCTTTAGGTGACAGTTCAAAACAAAAACCTCCAAAATTAATACGGGTCCGAAAGGGTTAAATTATTAGATTTAATTCAATTTTTAAAAACTCCTAACCTCCAATTTGTAAAAGTAAACAATATTAAAAAAACAAAGCCTTCACAATGAATGCTTTTATGAAAGGAGCCGCGCTAAAAAGTGAAAACATGTAGGAGCATTGCATATAGTCTTACAAATGGTACACTAAGTGTTTTTTTGCTAACAATCCCTTAAAAGTCACTTTTAGCTTAATATAGTAAGAAAAACACTTTTAGTTACTATATATATAGTAACGAATTTAGTTATATATATAGAGTAACGAAGAATTTTTACTAAAAAGACACACTATTTTAAACATTTTAACAATTTTTAAAAAAAAAAAAAAAAAATTTTAGTCCATTATTTTAACTAAACTCACGCAGTTTCTACACAAGTTTATTGAGCCGCAAACCTATAAAGTTACTTAACTAGAAAATAAATCTCTTTTCTACGCTTTTACTTTAACGGAATAAACCGCAATACTTATATCATTTATTCCTTATAGGACAAGAATCTAGTGAGAAAACCGACTTTTCACAGAAAAAACACTTAATGTCAAGAAAAACACTCAACGTTCATTTATACTTTTAAAAAAACACACTAAATTTGTCTCTAGTAAGTATATTCCTACCTCATGTAGGAATGTGTTTGTATATCAGATGCTCTTAGTTTTCTTCAAAATAAAAGATGCACACAAACTACCCTATCCCAACCATTTAATCCTTTGAACACGATAAGCGACTCCAGTCGCTCAACGATCAAATTTGGTCAAATTTTGTTTCAAAAAGGTCAAAATTATTAATTATCCAGGGCATATTGAGAATCGGCATGAAAAAATCCATCTAAATTAGTCAAAACAAGCCTAGTCTTTGCTGATATTCTTTTTAGATGGCTTTTCAAATGACCTGCAAGCATTTGGGACGCCATCTCTGCCACTGACTTACGTGCTGTAACGTATACAGTATTGGCCCGTGTCGATATAGGTTTTCCAAGTTAATTTCGCTCTTGTGTAATTGATTGTAATTAAAAAGACAATTGGAATTCGTCCTGAAAAATGTGAATCGCGAGAAACGCAAACCCAATTTAATTATTTTGTAACTGATGTTCATTTTGGTGTCGTTGTATTTCAACTTTGTGTTACTGATATTCGTCAAATCCGTTGACAAATTCGTCCCGCGTGGCGATGACAACTGAATATAAAACACTATTTAGTCGTTTATAATTGATTTTCAGAAGAATAAAGTGTTTTTTTTTTTCATGATTAGTACCCACCTGCCAGACCATAGGCCTATATAAAGTAATAATGACTGTAAAAAGTAATCTTCGTTTAAGGAAGGGTGCGGAGGGGGTTGTACTGTGTTTATTTAAATAAACATATATATGTGCGTGGGCATAAGAGGTAGGGTATATGTGGGGGATTGTTGAAGTCCGCTATTGATTAACGGGGTAAAGCTAAAATAGTCAAAAACCGTTTAAACAAAAAAGATAAAATGTACAATTTTTTTCTGATCGCAGATATTTTATATCGAATTGACAATAGGTAAAATTGGTATTTGCGTAAGTTTCAGGCAAAAAGACCACAACAAAAAACGGGCAGAAATGAGCACATTTTGAAGATACATTGGAGAAAAAAAGAAGAAAACAAAACAAATTCAGAACCATCCCCAAAAGATTCATATTTAACGTTGTTAAAATAGCCCTATGCACAAGACCAATTTGAAGGAGACGAAAATTAATATCAATGAAAAAAGACGAATTGTTTTTTAATACGGCGGTCTTGATATTGACGAACGAATTCGACGAGCAATTGGACCAAAATCAACACCAAGTAGAAATACAATGACATAAATGTAAATATAAGTTACAGAATAATGAAACTTGGGTTTGCCTTTCAGCGATTTAGATTTCCAGTGTCTGGGTTTCTTTAATCAATTACATAAGTGCGAAATTATCTGGGGAAACCTGTACTACAAACTTACTTTCACTTGGTTGTGGTCGGTTGCCATCATAGTAGATCTTCCTCATCCCGTTATTTCCTGGTAGAGTGGTCACCAATAAAGAGGACCATGGTAGAAATTGTTTCACGAACATCTTCACGTAGCTTTGCATCTCCTTACGCGGTTGCTCGAGAAGTGAAAAAAGTTGCATTTTTAAAATTGTAAACATGAAATATGAATTATCACATTTTGTGATCGAGTGGGCCTACAATAAAGTGATTTTAGGTAACTGCGTGCCACTTCGCAGCGGGCGCGTATGAATTTCGTCATTCAATTTATGGGAGTGGACATCAATATAGGACCTATTACTTTCTTTTCGAGCAATCAATCAATATTAATTGGCGAATTGAAGAACCTATACTCGATGAATTGCGTCTATCGCAAGGGCTTTCTGCCTCTAATTAAAAGGACACTAATATTTTTATTCTTTTAATGACGTGAAACGATTACTTGTCGAATCGGAATCTTTAAGTTGTCAGAAATTCTATGAACAACCTTTAAAATGAGGTTAATAAGGTCATCCTATCGAGATTTGCTTAAAAGATAAGTGCAAGGCTATATAAACCTTTTCGAACTAATGAGAGATGACGATGCTCTCAGAAACGACATAATAGTGTTTGAAATATGTCCTCAAAGTACCAAATGGAACATGGTTTCAAATCAAAAACTCACATTCAGCACACTTTAAAGTGATTTTTCAGCCTAAATCTCATTGTTTATTCCATGTCTCTTGTGATGAGTAACATTCACAAGAAGCGGTGATTTTATAACTTCCCGACGTCTTTACCCTACATTTAGTGTTTACTTTCCTCGGTTCTTTTTGGCGCGCGCGGTAAATTTCATAAACCTTTCGAGAAGATATCATAACTAAGCTTAATGAGATTAATAACCTCGTGCTAATTCTTGTTTATGATAGTGCCATACAATATCAAATGATCAACATGCTGCTTCCAAGATCTCGAAAAAATTTGAGTGTTTCATATAGAACACGTGTCAAATTCGCTACGTTAATTTCCCGCTATACGACTCGTATAATGGCTGATGCTTAATTTGGTCATCACCTCTACTCTCGCCACGAATATTGATGCATGTTTTCATCACTGTATGATGTATATCGATCATTCAAGAAACGAACATCTACAATAATGGTACCTTCATGCGAAAGAGGCTGAACTGTCGTCACTATACAAGATAAATTTGTATCAGATCTATTTGACACTGTGGGCCGTCCCGGAAAGGGTGTTAATTTTTCGCTTTTTGTTCTAAAACAAAAGAGACAAAGTCGGACTTTTTGCCTACAGAATTTTCAAAACGGTACTTATATAAAACACATTCCCTACATGAGACGCAGGCGCGGATCCAGGCATGGGGCGGAGGGGCGCCGCGCCTCCGGTAATTCTGCAAAATATTGCAAAATCAGCCCATTTTGGACAAGTTTAGCCGTTCAGGCCCCCCGATAATTTCGATGTTTTTCAAATCCTCGATCCGCCCCTGGACAGAACTTCAACTGCTCCTAATCGCATACAAAAAAACTAAGGAGTAGCACGGATTTAAAAAACCATTTCCGACATGAGGCAGGATTTCAATGTTCTAATCACATCAAGAAAATTAGAGTAGCATTGATATAAAAACACATTCCTACAGAGGCAGGACTTCAATGTTACATGAGGGCAGTCCCGGAAAGGGTGTGATTTTTCGCTTTTGTTATAAAACAAAAAAGATACCAAGGTCGAGACTTTTGCCCTACAGAAGTTTCTAAACGGTACTGATATAAAACACATTAACTACATGACGCCAAGCATGCGCGGCTCCCGGCAGGGGGCGGAGGGGCCGCGCGCCTCCCTGTAATTCTGCAAAATCTTGCAAAATCAGCCCATTTTGGACAGGTTTTCATCCTTTCAGCCGTAGAGTTGTTGAGGATGCAGGGAGGGGCCCCGATAATTTTTGCGTTTTTCAAATCCTGGATCCGCCCCTGGACAGAACTTTCTGCTCCTAAGCGCATACAAAAAACCTAGAGTAGCACTGATCACAACACTTCTACATGAGGCAGGATTCAATGTTCCGAATCACTACAAGAAAATTTAGAGTATCTGATATAAAACACATTCCTACATGAGGCAGGACTTCAATGTTACATGAGGGCAGTCCCGGAAAGGGTGTGATTTTTCGCTTTTGTTATAAAACAAAAAAGATACCAAGGTCGAGACTTTTGCCCTACAGAAGTTTCTAAACGGTACTGATATTAAAAGACATTCCTACATGAGACACAGGCGCGGATCAGGCAGGGGGCGGAGGGGCGCGCGTCTCCCGGTCATTCTGACAAAATATTGCAAAATCAGCCCCATTTGGACAAGTTTAGCCTTTCAGGCCCCCCGGTAATTTGACGTTTTTCAATCCTGGATCCGCCCCTGGACAAGAAATTCAATGATCCTAATCGCATACAAGAAAACAAAGAGTAGCCACTGATATAAAAACACATTCCTAAGAGGTCAGGACTTCAATGTTCCTAAGCACATACAAGAAAATTTAGAGTTAGCATTGATATAAAAACACATGCCTACATGAGGCAGGACTTCAATGTTACATGAGGCAGGACGTCAGTGTTCCTAATCACATACAAGAAAATGTAGAGTAGCCATTGATATTAAAAACACATCCTACATGAGGCAGGACTTCAGTTCCTAATCACATACAAGAAAAACTTAGAGTAGCATTGATATAAAAACAGGAGGCATGATTTCACATGTTTTCATACCTTGCACAAATCTTAACTAAAATAATATTATATAAAAAAACATTTTTACACGGGGGGGGGGGGGACAAGACTTCATATGCTCTAACACATACAAGAAATCAAGAGTAGCACCTAATATAAAAAACACATTCCTAAAGAGGCAGGACTTACAAGACTCCAAATCACATACCAGAAAACCAAGAGTAGCATTTATATAAAACCCATTCTACATGAGACAAGGAATTTAATGCTCCTAATCACATACAAGAAAACTAGAGTAGCTCGACCCACAACTAGAAAACCAAGATCGCGCGATATAAACATTCCTACATGAGGCAGTACTTCAATGCTCCCAATCACATACAAGAAAACCAAGAGTAGCACTGATAGAAAAAACACATTCCTACATTGAGGCAGGACTTCAATGTCCTAATCACTCCAAGAAAACTAAGAAGTGCACTTATTCCTACATGAGAAAAGACTTCAATGCTCCTAATCACCCAGAAAACTAAGAGTAGCACTGACCCATACAAGAAAAACAAGAGTCGCGAGAGAAAACCATTCCTACATGAGACAGAACTTCAATGCTCCTAACGCATACAAGAGGAACTAAGAGTAGCACTTCTGTAAAAAAAACTCCCTACTTGATACAAGACTTCAATGTTTTCTATTACATGCAAGCACATCAGAGTAGCACTGAATAAAACACAGTCCTCAATGAAGACCGTATTCATTGCTCCACAAGGAAACTAAGAGTATCGCTGATGTAACATATCTCTACAAGAGTACACTTATACAAAACCTTCCTACATTAGACCTGACCTCAATGCTCTAATCACACACAGAGGACTAAGAATAGCCCTGATGTAAAAACACATTCCTACATGAGGCGGATTTCAATACTCCTAATCACTACAAGAAAACTAAGAGTAGCACTGATATCAAACCACATTCCCACATGAGACAGGACTCAATGAGTCTTAATCACATACCAGAAAACTAAGAGATGCGCACTGATATCTAAAAAAATCCCTACATGAGGCGGACAATGCTCCTAATTAGGACAATGCTCTTCATAACAGGTTTTTGTGGATTTTTCATGAAACCTTTTAAGATCAGTTTTAAAACATTTTTTTTATAAAGTAATATTTGGATATTTTGAGAATCAAAAGATTCCACTATTTATTTTTTCCACACCGGAGGTAAGCATGATTTAACTGCATCATTCGTGGTCAAGGGTTTGAAACCTGCAGAGCAAGTATGTGTTGATCACTGAAAACACATCCCGAACATAACCCGATAAAACACCAAAAAAGGCATGTTGCAGGGAGGTTCAAGATATTTATAGGGCAAGAAATTTAAATAATCGTTACGACCTCAAAATAACAGAAACAATTTTGGTGTTGTTATACCTTCGAATGACGAGACGTTAAGTAGCGTGGCACAGCCTTCGCAAGGTTTGTACAGGGAGATAAAAACATAATTGGACAGAAATCTACCCAACTTTGACCATAATCAAAGGATTAAAAAAGGTATAGTGAGTATAGGGTCAAATGTAAACAAGTGGTCTACAATATCCATGGGGTCATTAACACTTACCATCTAATTACATAATAAGAGCATTTACAAATCAAGTGGGGGTCCAGAGAGCTTCCAAGCATTGTCTTCGGGAAATTCAAAGAAATTAAAAAAATTAGATCAAATGTCGCTAAGAGACAAACACATTGACTTCTTAGAGACATACGTCGAAAGGACGCTGGCAATTTTGTTTAATTTTGGTTTTTTTTTTTTTTTTTTTTTTAATAGTAATAATAATACTTTTATAAAGATACTTAGTGGGAAATTTTAATTATTCATTAGGTTATAAGAGCTCTTATTATTATTTAGATTAATTAATATTCATATCCTTGCTTATTCGAGTAGATTATCTTTCATGTGCAGAAATTAATATGACGGATAAAGCGCAAACAAAGGATAAAGTTAAGGGGAAACGAAATTCGCCCCTCGTCTTAACCAAGTCAGTGCCAATTGGTGTTTGGGTTGTATAATAATAATACTAGGCGTTTTGCTATTAGAGTGTATCGGTGCGAATGGCCACAGAGCGCATAGGTCTGTAGCCATGGCGCGTATGTTTAAGGATATTATGTTTGGATAGAGATTACTTTTGCAGGGGAAGTTTCTGGAGTTTTGAGTTATGCAATTGAGGTAATTTAACAGAAGCATGATTGAGGTGAACTTCATATTTTTTTCTTAATTTATATGATATTGACTAAGAGATTTTTTTTGTAATAAAAGAGTTTAAAGATGATTTTTTTACTGTCACTGGGACCGCGACTGCCATAGTAAATGCATGTAGCAAGTTTCACAAATTACCGTTGGAAATCCCCAATGCCCAAATCGAGCCAATCGTGTCCTTAACCCTACCTGTACAAACCCACATGTATAGTCTCACATCTTGATCGATTACGCTGTGACAACAGAGTTACAGTATGCTTGCTGCTAAAGCGTATTGTTTTATAAACGGTACGAGATGAAATGTTTGGTGTCACGTGTCAGGACGTACCAGGTCACGTGTCAGGAATCAGATATCGGTTTGCTCTTCGGGGGCGACCGATATATATTAAATCCGAATCTGTTAAATCAAGGTCTGTCATGACCATCTGCCCAAAGTGCTATTATTTTTCCAAAAGACACCGTTTATTTATGTCTAAACAGTACAAAATTTACCTTTTCCCTACTGATTAAAAACCGACGTCGATGACGGATAACGGTTGTTTTTTCCAATGTAGGGATTAACGTACGTCCATTTACCTGAATGGGTCCCCCGAAGCAAATAATAAAACCAATCAAAATGCCGTGACGTCATCAAATCTTTATTTTTTCCAAAAATTGGATGTTATTCCCATAATAAAATTCATTTTAAGATTCAACATCTGTATATTGTTCTTTAATATTAATATTCCATTGTCCCCGATGATGTGAAAAAGATTGGTCCATAAGTCGACAAACTGAAAACATAGTCCAGCCGGCTAATACCCTTACCGTGGACTGATGAGCAGACGTGATCCGCGCGTTGTTTGAGGTTTTTAGGAGCAGGCTTACAGCACTTGCGCGCGGGCTGCGGGGTTTGCGTCTATTGCATAACATTAGCCAATTTCCCCTTAACCCACACATAAGCTATAATGACTTATCGTCTGAAAGGGGGCCAACTCCGAAGGGTGTTTTGAGTCAATCCACAATGCAACCAGTTGTGTTGGGAAATGTTCACCTCAATATGGTCATGTGAATCCCATGAAAATCCTATTCTTAACGACATAAAAATCTGACTTTAATGCTCATATTAGCCCATAAAGCGTTACTTAGGGAATGTTTAGCCAAGTACTGACATGCGTTTAATACATACAGCATAGTCACGTTGCTATGCATCATGGGATTGATTTGATTCAAAACACCCTATGGAATCAATATTCCCAAGAAGTGCAACATTGATATATTTAATCTGAAACGTCAATTAGAAACTCGTTGTACATAATTTAATCTAAAAGATTTTCAGGAAGTTCATTTCATCATAAACAAATCCTAACGAAGTTTCCGTAAGTATGCTATGAAATTGCATTGTTTTTTTTGCTGCTATCTGTACTAATGTACCTTTGCTTTCAGGCGCCCTGGTCTAAATGTAATGGCGCTATATAAAGCCAACATGTAGTATGTAATAATGAAATAACAGTTTACTTAATATTGCCTTTTAGAGCCATAACCAACTGTAATAAACAAAATCACATTTATCCTAGTAGTGGACTATTATTAAATTGACATGAATCTGATACCAAATTTCTCATTTTACAATTATGTCAATAGTATATGTCCTATTTTGTGAGCGGTCATTTTCTCATCTCTGAAGGGGTGCAAATAGTTGAAAACCAAAGTTCGGATTTTTACGGACTTCCCTGTAGTAAGCTAATGTATGATCATTCTATACTTAAGGTGTTACAAGGTCCGTAAAAATTTGAATCAGTAATGCCCTCTGAAAGTCTATTTCCGGCATTTTTGTCTAAGAAAACGTTTATGATAAAACTATTTTTCTACTATATCTAATTATACCTCTAAATATTTGGCATTTTAGAAGGCAAATTCCATCCCGTAAAAGTTTTCAATAACCTCAGATCCATTGCACTGCACATCAAAGCCGAAAAGTTAATATGTAAAACGAATATAAACTATCGCACCGAAGGACTCCAAGGTTTCTACATTGGTGATCAAATGTTCACCCAACGCTCCCTCAGAATATCCAATTTAATGTTCTCATATAAATCGGTAATTAACATACAGTCCAACAACGAAGTTTTAACATAATACAACTAATAATAACCATTTTGTTTACAATCTAAAGTTCAAACTGTACAAATATATCATGCAGTTGGAAATAAAAATCCCCTGTTACATATTGAATAACAACGTTGTTCTCTTCATAACACGCTCTTATTATAATAATATTACTTCCAAATAAGGTTCTTATTGTATCTTGGTGGACAAATTATTTCTGAATTCTGTTCTCGAAGATGGTCAATTCCTGTATGTTATTTTAATATCCTCGGGTTGTTTGTAGGTGAACCATGGACCTGGCATTGTCTTGTTATGAAATATTATGGATTCCCGTACATGGAAAATGTAATATTACACTTCGATTTTTTTGCAACACTTTTTGTCTAATTTCACTCGATGACGTCCACTGTCCAGCAATTACAAAGATTACAAAGAAATAATGTGAATTTTCATGTACAAGTAGAACAAATCGATGTGAAAATAATTAATTGCACATTGGAGAAAAATAGCGAATCTAGGACCTCCACTGGACCACTCCTGGGAGCTTATAGAAGGTGGAGGCCCTTACTTAAGGTACCTTACTTAAACTTACAACATACAATGAGGAACATTAATGAAGCGGTCAAGGAAAATATCAGAGAAAAAAAATTTATGCGGGAAATACAACGAGAACAAAAGAGTGCTATTTTTCGAAAATTTAAAGACGCGATTAAGGGAGTACCACTGACCGAAGTGGCAAAGAAGTTTAAAACAAATACAAACGCATATCACATAGACCCACAAACTTAAAATACACTACATACAGACATAATCCACATTAAAACATACCTATATACCGTTTACACAACATCCCAACATATATACACACATACACATATAATATGCGGACCTTGGACGTACACATAAGTACATGCATGTGTGCAAGCCCTGGTTGATATAAGATTAGTTCAGAGTATCACAACTCTTACTCCAAGTTTTAGCAGAGTTTCCAAGTGTGACAGTGACCGTAAATCCCAGTCCTAGTACTAATCTCCCATATAGTGGACATTGTCATAGTAGTCCTCAGCTCCAGCAAGTTTCGTCCGAGGTGTAGCGGGTTCGGTTTTGTATTCCGTGGCCCCTCGTGTTCCAAGGTAAACAAGCCTACAGCACTTTGGACTTTAGATTTAGTCGACCTCCGAGCTTCGGGAGTCCAGTAGGATCCTGGTTTTCTTCAGTAAGGACAGTCGTCCCGTGGACACGTCCCTGCTAATTGGAAATTGAAATTTTTGCGCTGGAATATTCGCCCGGACTCTTTGCAAGTTCTTCCTCTTTATGTAATCTTGCTGCGCCGCGTCCGTGCACACACCAGGTAGTAATTTTAGTAGTTCATAAATTACATAAATTAAAAAACTTTATTATAGATTGATCTTGATTATTATACCTAATCGTGTTTGATGAGATTGAATACACACACAATTGAAATAAATACTCTTTTTTAAATTTGTATTATTATAATTTTAATGGTAAATACTGTATTGTCTAGTTATTCGGGAGTTTGAATCCGTAGTTTTGAGGTGGTTTTTGGCCTTGGTCAAGGTTACCGAAACAAAATTGGGGGCTCGTGTCCGGAAATACCCTGTAACAATACAGTTAATACTGAATAAATTTGATTGTGTGTTTAACGTTGCTATCTGTGTTTATACACTATGGCGTTTACCGCAGAGGTTTGTCAAGATGTTACGTGGGCGAATTTTTTG